>DVYS01000010.1:0-13109 GCA_018236225.1 Emesis tegula | reverse complement strand
GCTCTCATAACTATTTCTAATATCCTAAACAACAACTTTTATTAATTCGTCAGATTTTCGTATTAAAATAAAATGATTTAAATGTGACGCTCTAAATTGTTACGAACTCTACGCGTAGCAAAAGAAAGCTGCAAGCGAGAGTGCGCGAGAGGTATAGTACAAAATACGACGAAATTAAAATGTGTTAGAAAAAAGAAATACAGAAAGTTTGTTTTTGAAAAATGGTTAAAGAACACAAGCTGTTCTTATGATATTAGTAATTTCAGTCCTGAGATATTGTTAGTGCTTCATCTGTAACCCTAATTGGTAAATATTGGTTTACGTCATAATTCATTAATACCTACTGTGACTCTACTCACGTAAAAAAACATCAATCGAATCTAAGCGTTTGTGGCTCTTTTTCTTACACATTATTTAGCGTCTTAGCACAATGTCATAATGGCTCTCTTATCACGTATCACGCGATAGCGAAGCAATAAACAAAATTGCGCAATTATCACTTTTTTTTAGTGAAACTCTATAATAAAAAACAATAGAAAAATCAATTGCGGCGATTTAACAAAAACATGATAGATCATGCCGAGCAATTAATTAAACGATACGGTTTTTTTATTTATTAATAGCAAGATTATTGCCACAGATCGCCCGCTAATTAAAAAATTTATGTAATACGCAAAAAATATAAGTTAAGCAAATAAAGGGTTTACATGTTTGAAAACTCTAAACGCTTCTATTCGATTGAAGTTTGTAACATGAATAGGGACACTGATACAAATCTGGCACTTGTATCTTATATTCTGGTTTGAAAGTTTAAAGAAACAGTATCAGGATTAAGACCTCAGTACAAAGTTATATATGCCTATGGATGTGCGTTTGCCTCACTCTGATTATTCTTATCAATGTCAGAAGTAGTGGAAGGTTTCAATTCCATGGAATATATAAATTGATGATGATTGTGCCTTATTTAGGCAAACCAATAACATATATCGATTTCTTGTAAACGTTTTACGAAAAACATAGTTTAAGTAGATTTATAATATTTATTAAGTGCACCTGTACTTAATATCTGACATTACCAAATAGCTTCTAATAATGAATTTAACTATATGTACCGAATAATATATATATCACTATATATATTATTCGGTACATATATTTAAATATTCAGTATATATATCACTACTTAGTTTCATATCAAATGAAACTAAGTAGCGATGAGTTATAAAATTTAAGGAGAATAAATAAAACATGTTTGTATTAATCCTGGCGTATCTACTATCCGCGATTGTATAATTAATCATTATTTTTGATAAATAATCACAATAACGGGAACCAAAAGGATTTTTCATAGATTCATAAATTGAACATTTACGGCTAGTTTCTCAAAAACTAATTAATTTTGAATGAACGAATAACGTCTCTTTAAAATTAAATATAGGTTTCCGAAAAAACCTTATGACAATCTATTAACAATATGTCATGAATTGTAATTTATTTGTTATCCTTCATTAAGAGTTTCTGAAAAGCCAATTGGTGTCGTAACAAACTGTTAAATCGTCAATTTCGTCAATCAATCAATCAATCAATAGCGGACGTGATATCAACGCCAGGTTTCACACAAAAATATTTAATCCACTCCTCTGTAACACAATCGGAAATTACCTTATATTTTAATGGCGGATCGTTTTTTTTTTTTTTTAATTATGGTCCCACTGATGGGATTAGATTTTAACAAAGGATGTGTAGCTTTAATTTACAAAAAAATAACACAACAAAATTTTTTTATTTACTTCTTAATAAAATTATGTAAGTACATATTATTCATAAGAAATAATGTTACCATATTTTTCTACTTTAGTAATATATTGTAAGGGTAAAATTTACTTCGTATAAAAGTTAATTAAAATGTATTTATTACAGGATTACTATTTTTGTAAAATAAATTGTTGTGCCATATTCATTTGCTTTTTATTTAATATTTTAAAGAAAAAAAGTCATTTACCTTAGCTTGTTACAAAAATGTGTGGTCATATTCTGTGATGCTTGATGATGTTCAGAATCACATAGGTAGTCTATACACAAGTGGACACATTAAAATAAACATAAATAAATTTTCGTCTATTTTTTGTTTAAAAAATGTCATCGGTAATATTACCATCCTAACAATAGTGTAACATCACTACACAGAGCAAGAAGCCTATTTGACTTACCTCCTTTAAACTGCTGCGTTCCTAGTATTTACACTGAGTCGTCATCTGACGCCCGCGACCGACCTTGCGCGAAGTGTAGTTTCTCACACACGCACAGTTTCACACACATAACATTTAATACTTATTCACATATTTTGGTAGATAGTGGATACCTAGGTATTTGTTTTTAACAGAAATTCACTTAATTAATACAAAGTTTATTAATGTCACAATCTGATTATTACCTACTTGCACTTATTTTACTCGCTCAACACATTATTATAAACTTTATAACTTAACTTAAAATAACTTCATAACTGTTACTAGACGACATTTTCTGATAATCAAATTAGAAATCACACCGATCGATCAAAATCTGCAAGGACTAAATAACAACTAGCAAAATGAACTACCTATTTTTTTCGATAAATTGAGTTGCGGCAAACAAATTGTGTATATGTGTGTCTGCATTAGAGTTCTGAAGTGCTAGAGATTTTAGTATAAAGAAAAAAAATGAATTTCGTTTCTTAAGTAAAAAACTATTTCTTTGATGACATATTACCCTTCTAGGTTCTGATCTCGTAGATATTGACAAGTTTACGGAGATACTAATTAATTATAAAGTCTTCTTTTATTAGTTATTTATTTATTAGTTATTTATTTTATTAGTTATTTATTTATTAGTTAATCCCGCCAATTTTCTCCATAATGCTTATCTAATAATTTGCAGACATCATTCACTTTCTCCTTTTTCAAGTTTGTGCCTACAGGTAGAGTCATAGGTGTCATTATAGAAACAGATTTACCTTTCTTGGTCACAAGCTTTTTTTCACCTCTTTCGCTTCTGTAATTTTCTTCTCCTTGTATAGCAACATTAGTTTTTCCTTTGAATAACAAAAACCTCTTTGAAAGGTTGAAACCAAAATGCCAATTGCCTGGAGGTTTTAGTGCATTGTTAGTCTCAGCTTTCCAATCAAGAACAGGCACTTCTTCTGACAGGTGAAATGTTTTCGCATTAAGTTTTAAAATTTCAACATATTCCTCTGGCTTCATGATCACTTCTTGTCTTCGTACATCTTTTTCTATTCTGGCAAAAACCCTATCAGCTGGCAGAAAAGAATGTCCCACTACTGGAAATATAATTTCCATTTTTTTTAAATGAGTGGGTGCATCTGAATAAAGCCACTTACAACACATACCAATTAATATAGAGTTTTTGTTCTGCCCACCACAGCCGTCTGCAAATAGCCTCAACTTTTGACAGTATTCAGGTATACTAAGAATTTTTAAAGCGTGGTAAACTGCACTAGCAATTTCGTTTGATCCTTTTGGCCTCTCTGTTTCGTACCAATAGTAGGACCATACATTCTCAGTAGTCAACTTACATTTAGAGTTCCCAATTACAATGGTGAAATTATAAAAATTATACTGCCTACTAAAGTATGCTGATTGATCAGGAAGTTTTGGAAGACAATGGTTTTTTTGGCAGTCAAAAGACAGTGTCATGACTTGACGGTCATCATCCTTCAGCAAGGTATAAAAAGCTTGAGCTCTCAATTTATGCACTCGTTTGGCGACCATTAAAGACTGCTTTTCTTCATTTGTTTTAGCCACCTTTATACTCTCTAATAGTTCCGTACAGCGAGAGCACACGTCAGTCCGAGGGTTTCCAAAACCAATGTTGTAGTTTACATTCAATTCTTTTCTGAAAAAAGAATGTTTGACCTTAAGTTCAGGTACATCTTCTACACTGTTATTGTAAAATCGCCACATTTTTTTTATGTTGAGATCGCTACTTAAGTACAACCTTCCTGAAGATCTTCCTCTGCAATAATGCGATTCTCTGCATTGAAATGACTGAATAAATGCGTTTATAGCGTCGCGTTTGGTTTCATTTTTTATTGATCGGTGATCGCCGCCTCTAGTTTCTTTGGCTAATGCGCCTGAAGCCTTGTGTGACCGTTGTAAAACTCCAAAAATTCTGTCCTTTTTCACATTCAAGATGGCCATAAAAGCTTCTTTACAAACGCGCACATTTTTTCCGTCTGATTTTTTGTAAAGATAGTAAGTAACACTCATATTTTTCGAGCCCCGGGTTCCATCTTTAGGTCGATGTCTTTGAGTATTTTTTGTTGAACAGTGCTTCAAAATAAAGTTATCTTGAAATATTTTATTTTTTTTATCATAAAAATTCTTGTGTATGTTTAGCAAGTCACTCATTGAAAAGGAACCACACTTTAAACTTTTTGTATTATGCCTACATTTTGGAAAAACTGGCAAATTTTTAGGTGTGTATCTGAAAAAAAATTAGCATACTTACTATTTATTTATTTGTAATGCTGATTTTATAAGGTCATTTAAATATAATAAAAATTATATATATTAATATGCTAACTGTCAAGACGTAGCAACAGGGAACACTCTGTATTATCTATACTAACCGTTGTAACATGTCGTAACAAACAAAACTTTGACGTACCTTTCTTCCTTCATTTTATTCTTTTTCCATAATTCCGGCTGAGAAATTCGTTTTCTTCCTTTATTAGGAGCTGCTCTTTCTACTTTTTTTGTAAGTTCTTCCATTGTTTTAGTTAGAATTCGCAATTTTGTGGAGGACGTAATTCACAGTTTACTCATTGAGTCGCCATATTGGATGCCACAGAATAGCGCTTCGTGATTGGACGAAAACGGACATGGCGCAGATCGGAAAGAACTGCTCTGTGAGGTAGCGGGTTTTGGAAACAACTTGCAAGTTTGAGTCTAATTTGTTCAGGATCTAGCGACTTTTGGAATATAATGTCTTTGGATAGAAAAAAGAAAATACCACAGACTATATAGAACTATCGACAGCCCATTTTTTTTAAATTATGGAGATAGCGGGCATTGGAATTATATGACTCAATTACTTGTTTATTGATGGTTTTTTTGCAGTCAGAATATGTTTCACGCAATGATAGTTCTAATAATTCTTGACGTGCTCGAAGTCTATTGTTTTCATCCTTCAATTTATTAATCTCTTGTTCATGCTTCATTTTTTCTCGATAGAGTTTTTTTCTCACATTATTTAATGCAGTTTTGTAGTCTTGTATTTTCTTCGTAGACGCCTTTAAGTTTCTGCTTAATTTATGGTACTTGACTGAAAATGATTTAGAAACTGTATTTGAATTGGAATCTTTGTGATTAGTTTGGGGCGCTGGGTTCTGTTGAAGTGCTTTCTTTTTTTCTTTTTGCCGTTTTTTTTGTTCCCTCCATTTTTTTCTCTTCTCATTTTTCTCTTCTTCGGTAAGCTCGTTAATCTTCTTTTGGGCCTTTTTTAATCTTTTTAACTCTTTCTTTTTATGTTGTTCATACTTTTCCGGGTTTTCTTTCATTTTTTCTCTGTATCTTTTAGCTCGCTCAGCAGCAGTCAACGCCATTTTTCATGTCTGTAATAATGTAAACAACACGTCCTGTCCACAACACAACAACACAATCCTGAAAACCGTATCAAAATCGGTTCAGCCAAACGCGAGATAATCGCGCACAAATATACATACATACAGGTCAAACTGAGAACCTCCTTTTTTTGAAGTCGGTTAAAAAGGTCGTCACTCAGTAAAAGCTAAAATAACTTAGAAGTCACTTTAGCGCTGGTTTTATGACGCCGCCGGCTGTTTCGAGTGACAGTTAAACTATTAACCACGAATACGATTAAACTTAGAGCAACTGACTAACAAATAGATCAGTACCTACCTAGGTATATATTTTAAACTTACATTGTACCAACAGCCTATGAATTCCATTACATCACGTTTTGTGATCCCTTATACAATACGTTACGTAATGGATGTGACGTATGTCTGCCGGTCGTGAATCAAATGAAAATTACTACAAAATTATTGCAAATCTTAATATTCTGCTTATATTACATCATTACTAAATAAAACATCTAACATATTACTCGTAAAAACAACTTAAAATAGGAATATTTACCTTCAAAAACAGCCGTTCGTAATTGAATCACAATTTGTGCCACGTGACGGAACGACCGCTTCACTTTATTTTCTAACTAGATCGCTGTTATTAAAGAAAATATAACGGTTGTCTATGGTCTTAGAATGTTGCCAGTTGTTAAAATAAATTCTAGTTTTAGTAGTTTTTCATTCGGAACATGAATCAACACGTAGTGACGTATTGCGGAATTTCCGCGCGAACGAATTTTAGAGAAGGCAAATATTGTGTTATTATTTAAATTTGAACACTTATCACCTTTAATTAAGTAGATTATAATATTATGGGTCTTCTGATCTTTTTAAATAACAATAGTATTAATATCAAAGACTAGGACAATATTATAAAATTTCATTTTGATTCTGAGTTTTTTAGTGGGGACATGTGGAAATCAGCATGTTTTTATTTTTCATTAAATCATTTATTAATCTAATTTTGGCTTTGCAGGCATTATAAATGTATTTTCTATTAGTTTATTGTATAATATTTCAATTTAATTTAAAAAATACGTGTCTTGAAGCAATGCGTCACTGATAATCAAGTTAGAAGTCATAGGACACGCATTTTCCAAACGGACAACATTTGAGAAATCCGCCCATATATTACTAAGCGGCAAACTACCATTAGTTTCAGACCAAAGTACCATTAGTCAGCAGTATATTTGACAAAAAATTACATACGTCTCGGTCAACTAGTTCCTTTGCAACGTCACCCTTAGATTTATTGTTGATAAAATACACAAATGATAGATTTTTTTATTAAAGAAGTTGGTTGTGATTTAGTTTGTATTTTGGCGTTGTTGCCTTTTTGTATAATTAAAATATTTTAGTAAACTTTTCGGACTGATTGGAATTTACGATTGTCTAGAGAATTAGTATAACCACTAATAGCAGTCCATTTGAGGATTTGTTGTGATACCTACATAGCTGGGCACCGCTAATCAAATAGTTAACTTCGTTAATCGTTAATCCGCTACAAAAAAAGTTAGCTTCGTTAAGCGTTAAAGATTTCGGAAGAATTAATGCAAGTTAACGTTAATCGTTAATCCTTTAATATCCTTGGTCATTGAAAGTTAGAATTTTTAGTTGAGTCATAACCCTGTGAAGAGAAGGCCTTTTTGTTTCCAATATACTGTTGTTCGTCAGTAATGCGTCTACCCAAAGTTCTTCTTGAAATTGCATTTTTGCTCGGGTTTAACGTTTTTATCAAAACACCAAAAGACTTGCTTTCGACAACATGTAAAGGAATCATGTTTGAAACAAATAAATTTACTACACATTTGTCCACTTTGGCTTGGGGTACACCGCTGCCAGTAGCTGCAATCCCGAACGATTCCCCAATGCTCAGCTGTTGACCCTGTTGAATTCTTCTTTTAACGGGATTAGGAATATAAGGATTAGTGCTACTTGTGCTATCATCATGGGCAGAATGAGTTCTCCTTTTCGTCTTGCCCCGGTTAGAGCCCTCCTTAACAATCTCTTCAAACTGTACGTACTGTGACTTATGTACCCTTCTTACATGTTGTTTCAAACTATTCAGGCTTGATACATGAACTTTTATTTTGGTGTCTTTCGGCAAGCATCGCTTACATGCAAAAAGTATTTGCTGGTCCGATCTGGATACAAATTCCATATACTCAGTCAAATGTGGCCATGGATTCTTATCAGGACCGCTGGAATCCGATTTCAAGTCTTCCATGATATGGTTTTAATTACTACACTGCACAGCCTACACTTTTTCTAACTAAATTACATTCACTCTTCTTTATCAACACGCAAATGATCACTGAGAGTAATTTATAATTACAACAAACAAAACATTCGTCACTCTAAGCACTGGCGCTAAGTAATGAAATGATCAAACGAAAAAATATCTTCGCAGTCAGTTTTCTCGCTCGAACGTGCCGGCAAAATATATTTAGTTTTGTTTTTGTTTCACGCGCTACCACGCGCCGCCCGGCACTTGTCATTCGTTTCATACTTGTCTGAACCTGTTTTTCGCGCCACGCCGTGGTCCCGTCCGGTAAATAGTAGGCATTAGATTAAAGATTAACGGGCTTCTGCATATTAACGGAAGTTAACGTGTCCGTTAACAGTTTTAAAAGTTAACTTAAAAGTTAATTCGTTAAACAAAATGTTAACTTCGTTAATTAACGAATAACTGATTAACGAGTTAATGCCCAACTATGACTAGTAGTGTAATTGTCCATGGACGGCGGTGATCACTAACTTACATAAAACAAAAAAAGAACTGTTTCATGTGATTAGTGAAAAACGTTCTTGATTTTAAAAAAACAATGATGATTTTGGTCGAATCATTAAAAACCACGTTGTGTTTTCCTAGCAAATCCCTAAATCCTACTTTAAGTAAAAAAACTATTCAGTTCTAGAAATTAGCAGGTTCGGCCTCAACTGGGTAAAATCTCTAAGCGGAAATACTCTCTGAAGTCTGTAATTGAAGAGAGTATACATATTTATTCAATTGAAATTTAACTTAACTAAGTTCACTAACTATCAATGGGCGTGTTTCGCCTAACAATCTAACTAAGAATTCCAAGTTAGGTACTCAGGAATCTTAGCGCAACCGAGTTTGGTAGGGAGAATAAGCTCTTTTTGAACTTTATTAGTCTGTGGTAAATATACAGACCTGTGCTTTCCGTAAATAATTACAATATTTTTATCTGTGCCTTTGGTGACAGCTGACAACTATGACGTCGATTTGCCGACTTGCCAGTTTTGTGATGAATTGTTTATTTTGTAAACTCTTGATATAAATTGCAACTTGGTAAAACCTTTCGTAAAACAAAATATATTTTTAATTAATCACGAATAAATTCTAAACAATGTTACAAACTGACGAAGTAGATGCTGATTTTTTTACTCCATCCACCAGGTATAAATAAATCTATATCAGATAAAACATCACCTATTGAAACTTTTTTTGAGCGTATCTTAGGGATTATCAAACTCAATCTCATGTTTGTCCGTGGAAGCAGGTGAAAGAGTTACACTGCATGATGGGAACGCCAGAAACTGCCGTTTTCTATAAAAAATATGTCAAGTGAATGTATGCACAATTAACTTTCCATTTGCAATGGAGATATTCTTCAATATTATAAAATTACTTACTATATAAAATAACTTTATTTTATCTTGAAAATCTGATCGGTTATGACAGAAATTGAGGCTGCTTTATGATTAAATATATGCCGTTATAACACGGCACTTTTACAGTAGAATCGTTTTATGTGTGTGATAAATAATCTGATTTTTATGACTATACGTTCCATCATGTTCGAGTCACTTGCACAGATCAGGATTAGATTACCAACAGTTTTGTAAAATGTACATAGAAGTTAATGTTAAAATTAATTTATATCTGTGAAACTAAGGCTTACAGTTTTACAAAAAAATCTCTCATACATTTTTTTGGGATATAAATACCATTTTGACAGCACTAAAATTACCCCAATAAATACTATGACATAAAATTTACAGCATCTTCACTTATAACATTTCTTAATAAGTTCAAACAAGAAAATTATGAACTTTTGGATGTAAAATCTACTTGGTGCTTACAAGAAAACTTACTCTCTATTTTTAATCCCAAAAATTTAATATTTTCTGTTAGTTGAATTTGAATATTTTCATAGGTAATGGTATAATTTATGTCAAGGTTATAAATTTGTATCATAATCTTAATTTAATTAATATTACAGCACATCACTAGCAAACATATTTAAGAAAAACACTACAGTTTTGGAGGAGGAGAAACTTAATGCATCTTTAAAATATACACCACAATTACCACCAACTGACATCCCAAAATCTGAGGAATTGCGCCCAACACAATGTATTTTTGCTTGTGCATTACAAGCTTATGAATGGTATGTTATGAAGCAATTTATTTATGTGTGCTATATTTAGTTTATACTATATCGGAGACTTTTTAATGTTAATAAGTCCTATTGCGGGGTTGGGTGTAGAAATAGTACCACTTAAAGAAAATAACTTGATACGTAACTTCATATATGATTTTCTGTAATGTTTTGTATAAGGTTTTTAAAAAACTCATCCAAAAGTATAAAAAAAAAATGTTTACAAATTCTTTAAATAAAAATTTGTTGTTTCTTTCAGTAAATACAATTTACGAGTACTTTTAAACTTAAATTATTTTCTTATTAAACTTGAACTCTACTACTTAAAAAGTATTGTTGATATGCTATTTAAAAAATGAATACTCAATTTTATTTGCATATCAAATCTGATTCTTGAAATCCAAGAAATCACTATTTTGTATATTGTATTGTTTTGCTATAGTTGACCTGAACATATGTATCAGTTTGATTAAAAGCCATTGAAAAATATTTTTAATATTATCTTTTTTTCAGGTTAAACAACACTTATGTTGGAAGAGGCAAATTAGGTTTTGCAATCCTAAAAGTTATTAAAACCGGAATACACAATGTTGTGCTATATGATTCTAAGAAAGTAACTGTATCTAATGCTACAGTAACTTGTAGTTTTGAAATCAACACTAAAGATAATGTTAGTATATCCTATTATGATAATCTTAGGAAATACTGGAGTATTTATGCACCACAAGATGAATTAAATCAAATATTAGAAGTTTTAAAAACATTAGGTGCAAACGTCAAACATTCATCTGAAACAAAAGACTATGAAATACAAAATGATTTAATGAACAGTGAAGAAACAACAACAGATAAAGAAGTTGAGACTAGTAACACAGATTCTACAAAAAATAGAAAAAACAAAAATTCTATTTTAAAGAGGATGGCAAATATGGGACAATCTGTATTACCAAATCCCATTGTAACAACTAAAAATTCCAGTGATTCATCTGATTCCAATCTAGTCTGTGATAAGAGGAAGACAAATAAACATAAACATTTAAAAACTGTTAGTAGCCGGAATCATGTAGAAAAACCAATTCCTAAACTCAATCCTGCTTTTGATGTGGAAACTAATGTAGGTTTACAAAATGTAATGTGTACTAGTAGTAATGTACTAAATAACATTCATCAAATAGTTCCTTATACAGTTTCTCCTATTATAAAAGACATTGCATGTGACACTAAAAATATTGTTAGTGTAAATGATTTATCACTACTTATTTCTGAACAGAGAGTAAGCAACAGTGAAATAAGAATCAACTTAAATAAAATAACAGATAAGCTAGATTTAGTGATAGACAAAATGAAAGATGGAACGAAAATAGAAAATGACTCTAGCTCGTCAAGCTTTCAAAATATTCTTGTACAAAAATTATTAAATGAGTATGAAATAAAAATAAAGAAATATGAAACTTTTATAAAGCAAAAGGGGCTTGATTGCAATAATCTTTTAGAAGATATAACTGAAAATCCAGGTGAACTACTAGCAAAAAAAGACAATGAAATTTCAAAATTGCAGAACCAATTAAGCATTTTGACAGTTCAATTAGAAAACAAGTTACAAAATGAAAATCAATACAAACATGAAATAATGCAATTAAAAGAAGATATAGAATTAAAAAATGATCAATTAGAAAACCTTAAAAATAAAGTGGATGATACCTCAAATATTTTTCCAAAAAGTGATGATGCTAAAAATAAAATCAAAACCATAATGAATGATACATACCAATCTATATCTGCTAATTTTATTGATGATGAAAATTATAGTGGCACTAAAGTAAAAAACTTAGTTGCAGTAGTCATTAAAAAAACTACTATTGAAGCTATAAGTGACATGTGAACAAAATGGTAGATAATATGATTAATGCAATTAATATTTGACTAACATTACTTCCTTAGACATATAGTGTAATATAGGGTTGTATGCCAAGCTTTAAATAAGTATAATTAGATATTTACTATACTACATTGACTTGGGTATTCCAGAAAGGGAGTGAAAGTAGAATCCAAACAGTTGAGTTGAGGTTGCTACAGATAACATTCTGCTAATTCTGCTTTGATACTGAAGTGACAGAGAGGTTTTATTTGGTCGAGCCATTCTTAAGATATATGAACAGACATAAAATTTATATGACCTTTCAGTGTCACATGAATCACATGTTTGAACTATAAATAATTTTTCATCAGAATCTGTCAGGTCGTCCTTGAATTTTGATGGGATACACAGACAGGCTATACTGATAACATTAATATAGCTGGATAAATTACAGGAATTAATCTAACCTCAAAGAAAGCAAATTATTTGCTTGTCATGTGGTTGCTCACCAATAGATAAGAGTACATATATATGTGTATTTAATAAAAACCTAACATTGCAATACAAATATTTATGATCATCACACAAATGTTTGTCCCTGCCAAGAATCAAACCAGAGGCCCGCTGACTGCGGAGTCAGGGTCACTAACCACTAAACCTACAAGACTCTCAAAAAAAACGAATTGAAATGAAGATAGTTGAGCCCTTCTGGAGTTATTACAAGATTTTTTTTAGTAAGCAATATATTGGATATTTGTAATAAAATTTTACAAAAAAGCTATATTGTACATACAGTTGAAGGTTTGATAAATAATAATGGAAATTAATTTAAATATTTCATGACAACAAAAAATATTTTAATATTGGATGTGTAAGTTAATATTGTCACAAATAGTAATAAACATGTAAGTAAATAAAGTTTGTTTCCTAATTACCGATTCCAATAAAGCATACTGACAAGCTAGCTATTAATATTTTAAATTGTTAATCTGCAACAGACTTACTATGTTTTGTAACTTTGGAGTTATCCAGGCTGGATTAGAATTTCACCTAAATAGAATAAAAGGAAATGAGCAGTATTGATTATCTGTAATATAATTGATTTGTGAAATACTGACTTTTAAAGCAACAAACAAGAAAGTGTAAACCAGTTGATTCTGCAGGTTGTCCTCGAATTTTCTTACAATTTTAATCT
>DVYS01000009.1:0-13113 GCA_018236225.1 Emesis tegula | reverse complement strand
TGCTACTGCCTGGCCAAAATTCAATATATCGCCATGACATTACAGCACGTGTGTTTAAACAAAAATTAAAGTCTTTAATCAGCTTCATTACCAAATTGCATGTATTTGGCCCCACACGTTGTTGGATGTATTCAGTTGAGTGGCAAAAGCGTGCCACTTTTACCTCATGCTCACATTTTAATTTGTTTTTTACACGTATTTTGTCGACGAACGACAAAATACGTGCTGAAGACATCGATAGTTTGATTTCTGCAGAGATTTCAGATCCGTCTACTGATCAATATTTTTATATTGATTACTGTTTGATATCGTTACTACAAACATTATTCATGGTCCATGCGGAAGTCTGAATCGTTCATCACCTTGCATGGTAGATGGAAAATGTACAAAGCGTTTTCCTAAAGATTTCACTAATGATACGGTCACACATGTTGACGGATATTCAATATATCGTCGAAGAAGTACCGAAAATTTCGGACTTTCATTAAAAGTACCAACAACGCAGACATCGACATTGACAATCGTTGGGTGGTACCATATTCACCTCTGCTGAGTAAAACATTTAATGCTCATATAAATGTTGAGCCATGCAGTTCGGTGAAGAGTATCAAATATATTTGCAAGTATGTGAATAAAGGAAGTGATATGGCTGTATTTCGGATTGAAAATAATAATGTTCATTCTCCTCCGTTGAATCAAAATGATGAAATTACGAATTACCAAATTGGCCGGTATATCAGTTCCAATGAAGCTGTGTGGCGTATTTTCGGTTTCCCAATTCATGAACGTTATCCAGCAGTTATCCATTTAGCTGTCCATCTTGAAAACGGCCAGTGCGTATATTTCACGAACAATACAGCGCTTGATCATGCTATAAATCCACCGAAAACTACGCTCACCGAATTTTTTGAATTGTGCGATCGTGCGGATGCTTTTGGTGCCTTCGAACAAACACTGCTCAATTCCGAAGTTCCGCATTATTTTACATGGGCTCAATCGAAAAAATGGATACCCCGCAAGCAAGGGATACGAGTTGATTCGTGCCCCAGTTTATTCAAATCAAATAGTTTGGGTCTTGTATATACCGTCAATCCGAGGCAGACTGAGTGCTTTTATCTGCGACTATTATTGGTTAATGTCACCGGACCATTGTCATTTCAATATATACGGAAGGTAGATGGACAACAGTATCCTTCGTTTATACGTACATCTTTATAGATGCATGCCTTGGTCTAGGCTTGCTAGAAGACGATAATCATTGGGACAGCATGCTTC
Source organism: Emesis tegula (assembly GCA_018236225.1). Lineage (NCBI taxonomy): Eukaryota > Metazoa > Arthropoda > Insecta > Lepidoptera > Riodinidae > Emesis > Emesis tegula. Next base: position 11,838 of record DVYS01000009.1, on the reverse strand, counting down.
ATGAAGCAGCATTAAACTACACAGGAACACAAATTCGTCTACTATTTGCTATAGTACTGACTACATGTTTCCCGGCCCGAGCACACATGTTGTGGGATAATCACAAAGATTCAATGACTGTCGTCAAATCGAGGATCTTTGCATTGCTATTGCAAATTTACCAATCAATCATTTCGGTATGGGCTCACCGAATCGAAGTGCATCTGATTTAGTCAACACAGATATGAATCGTGAACTACAGTACGATACTGTACAAATGGCGAGCATTGTTAGCGGCAATGTTCCACTACTTAATAATGAACAAAAAATTATCTACGACCGCATCATGCTGGCAGTTTCGGCAGGACAAGGAGGATTCCTTTTTTAGATGCACTAGGCAAAACATTTCTTATTTCGCTACTTCTTGCCGAGATACGATCAAAAAATGGCATCGCATTGGCCGTTGCATCTTCTGGCATTGCAGCAACTTTATTAGATGGAGGCAGAACAGTTCATTCAGCATTTAAGCTGCCGTTAAACATTCAAAATAATCCAGATGCAGTGTGCAACATAAAAAAACAATCGTCTATGGCCACAGTGCTGAAACAATGTAAAATTATTATCTGGGATGAATGCACTATGGCACACAAACATTCGCTTGAGGCATTGGATAGGACATTAAAGGATATACAAAACAACGATAAACTATTTTGCGGCACTTTGTTACTCCTTTCAGGTGATTTCAGACAAACATTTCCCGTTATTACGCATTTAACCTACGCTGATGAAATCAACGCGAGCTTAAAATCATCGCGACTATGGCGTAATGTTGAAAAGTGAACATGCGCGTTCAAATACTTCAGGATCAATCCGCCGAAACTTTCTCTAAACAATTGTTAGATATTGGCGATGGGAAAGTTGCTGAACATGAAAATACTGGAAGTATAAAATTACAGACGGACTTCAGCACAATCATCAACTGGCAAAATAGTCTCATCGATCACATATTTCCCGACGTACACACACAATATGCAAATCATAAGTGGCTGGCAGAAAGAGCGATCTTGGCAGCTAAAAATGTGGACATCAATGGGTTAAATTTAAAGAAAAAACAGCTGTTGCCTGGGTACTTGGTGTCATAAAAATCTATCGATGCAGTTTGCGATACCAACGAGACTATGAATTATCCAATTGAGTTCTTAAATTCATTGTTTGTTAGACATTATCAATGAATGTCTTACAAACACACATTCATTGCTCTCTTCATACAAACACGCCGGTTACTAAGACTTTTGACTCCTCCTTCCGACAGTATCCGATCAATTAGATCTTTCCCGGTACCTGCATCCTTCCACATTCGCATTCTATCTGTTTTGATAACCTTTCATCTGCCAATCTTAACACATGTCCGAACCAACGTAGCATGCCCTTCCTCATTTTTACACCGACACTTTCTATCACGCCTTTCTCTCACTTCAATATAACGAACGCGATCCGCGAGTGTTACGCCACATATTTTACGCAGCCATTTCATCTCAACACGTTAATTCTACCTACATGGCCTTTCTGTTATACCAAACTCTCTTTCCTGTACAATAACGTTGCACATTATTGTATAGGGCAAGACGGGCACTCTGACTTAAAACTGCGTTTTTATAATCCATTCACTCTGTTCCCTGCGCACACTCTTTTTTCAATATCAGCGGTGCATCCCTGCTAAAAGCACATCCAAGATATACAATCTCGTCTACTTGTTCCAGTACTACATCATCGACCACAACTCATACATCCGTTGTGGTTACTTCTCTTTCAAACACTAGAACCTCAGTTTTTTTAACAACAATATTGCCTTCAAACCAGGCGATATCTTGCCGTCCATACGCGTGCTCTGCAATCCGTACGTATCCGTACGTACGTACTATGCGCCCCACGACTGGGTAATATGTCTCAAAGCATCTTTCGCATAACTCTATCGAACGCTTTCCCTAAATCCACAAAACCGCAGAAAACCTACAGCCAGATGCTTTTCTACGATGCTATGTAGTATTGATCCTCTTCCAGACCTAAAACCCCCTTGTGCCTCCCACAACATTCCTTAGACTTCCCTTGCATTCTCCTTTCAATGACTTTTCCATACACTTTCGATGCTAAGCTGATCAAACTGATGTCCCTATAGCTATTGCAATCTACATTGCATATTTTTTTACTTATTAAGAAAAGTTTGGGGTTAGCCAAGCAACGGTCGTTGTCCACGGACAACTTGGCTATTATTACATTCTACGTTTGGCCAGTTTTGCACAATATATTTTCCTGCTACCACACTATTGGTATTGTAGCTGCTTGTTGTTGTCGTGTTCTAGTTTGGAATGTGAGGTTACCAATAAACTCGCTCCTGGGTTTACCGAGACCGCAACGCATTATCCTTGATCGGACAGTTAACCTTGTGATTTTTTATAATTGAACGGAGGCGTGTGATATGACACTAGATAGCGTGCTTCCTAGTAATGATATACATGGTTATCGATAGTTTATCAAGTGATAAATATATATCTCACTCAAAACCAAGAATAACAAACATCTATGCTCATCACATACAACCTTGTCCATTAGGCGGATTAATTTATTTACAATTCTGATAATTCTTTGACTTTTCCTTAGCAACGAATTGCGTCTAGGTCCTTAAAATGGTTTTTTTGTAGAAACTAGACGCCAAATTGTACTCTTTTCTGAAAAGGCTGGTTTTTAATTCACAGGATACTGGTGCACTTGCGCAGGCCTTGAAGCATTATCTCTTTCGATGTAAATCCAGTTTGTATTCTCCAAACCAGAGTTGGCACTAACCACTACTGGGATAAAAATTCCATGCCCTGTAGCATGACATCAGTGACCGAGTCAGCAACGATACTTGAATCATCGAGCGAAGGCACACGTGCGTCTATGAATAGGATGCAAACAAGGACCGCACAACATCCCAATCTACTGACCACATTCGTGCAGCCAATTTTATTTCAATTCGAGCAGTTAATTTTGTTGATGAAATTTTATATACTACGATTATGACAGACAAAATTGAGACTTAATATATTATAAAATAGAGTTTGGAATGTGGAATCTGGAATTACCATCATGCCACGTATTTGGATAAAGTAACATACGGAATTATGTAACAGTGTGAATGCATATAAATCCTGAAAACAAAATCTCAGACTTGTAGTCTGTGATATGACATACCTAAAGACACCAAGGCGCTTTTAGATAATAATAACACATTCTCCGGACAAATTACATGGATTGACCTTGCCCCAGAATCAGCAAATTATTTGCAGGAATAAGTAAGGCACTGGTTCCAAGACCCAGACGAGACATGGCTAAACTAGCCTAACAAGAAAGTCGCGATGTTAGTAACAAGTCCTTTCTCGCCTTTATGAGTTTATAAGTAAGAGTAATTAACACAGCGAAAGCTGATTCATCCTGTAAGTGGATAATTTCATGAATGAAATAATTAAACCAATTTAATTTATTTCCTTAAATTTTATTTTTTCAAATGAGAAGAATCAAAACTTATTTAATAATAATAATAGCGAAAATGTAAATTTTAAAATGATAATAGTCATAGCTATTATCATTTTAAAATTTACATCTTAGAAATACGGAACCACTTATAAACTTTATAAGGGATAGTGTACCCAAAATTAAAAAATATGACATTCGTTCTTTTTTATATCTATAACTTTTTGTTTGAAACACAACGGATAGCTTACACACTGTATTTGGTTAAATAAATTATATTATAGCATAAACTGTTTATTTCATTAAAAAAATTGATGAAGAAAGATTGGTTGAAGTAGGATCTTGTATTAGTTAAAATCTTCGACATCATTATCATCAGCTTTAAACTGCGGTTTCTACAATCCAGTCGCTGTAAGAGCCGACAGATGTACTCACACCAGGGTAAGTATCATTGGCACATTCATGTCCCCAGGACACGACGCCAACTAAAATGTCACCGTAGTACAGAGGCCCACCAGAGTCACCCTGACAGGCATCTTTGCCTCCAACATCGAGGATGCCAGCGCAGATCATGTTCTCAGTAACAATAAGTGGCCATGGGAGAGTCAGGTATCTTTCAGCGCACATTTTATTGTTGACTGTGAAGATTGTGACGTCCAGGAGAACTTCTGAGAAATCACCTTCATACTGCAATGAAAATGAATATATTATTAATGAACTGGTTACTTGATGTATATGTGTCCCCGTCAGGAATCGAACCCGGGCCCCGTTGATTGCGTAGTCAGTTTCGCTAACCACTCAACCAGCGGAGCGGTCATATACATTATATATATTGATCTAACGAAAAGTAACATAATTTATCAACTTGTATTATGAGTGTTAGTCAACGATAATAAAAATAAATAAATACCTATTGAAATATATTGTATGAAATATAATAAAATATATAAATATTGAAATAAATGTATTCAAATTTAAACTTATAGTTATAGTTTAATTAATAAACTATTAAATATCCAAACCCATAAAAACAAACCCTTACGCTCATCACATAAATGCTGTTCCTTGTCGGGAATTGAAACCGAGCCCCGTCTATTGTAAGACAGTCAGCTTTTATCGCTTAATATTTTTGAGAAGATGGCGCTCATGGTTACGCTTGACACCGAGTTTTACTAAATAATTAAATGTTTAATGAGATACCAAAGTACTCAACAAAAATTAAATGTGCGCAATACAATTCAATATAATATAATAATAGTGCAAATACAAGGAAACAAGGTTACGGTTTAAGTGATTTTTTTTTGATTGTATTAGTCGCTGTAAACGCCAAAATTATCATATGGAGCTTCATGTATCGTACGTAAAGTTCAAATTTCAAAGAACATAATATCCAAAAGGGTCCATATTTTTTATCATAAAAACCTAAACGAAATAATATAAGTTGAATATAACTGCTAACGGAAAATAATAGTGTAATGTAGTGGCGTATAGAAATACTAATAGATTGTAGTAATGGACTGATTTACTGACATCGCCAATACAGTACCGCTACTAATCACAAGTGTTATATCGAAGTTAAAGAAGTGAAGTACGTGAAGCTATCACTGCCGCCATATTCAATATGTCGCTACTGTACGCTTGAGATTAGTATCGCCATCCACCGCTAAGATAGAACTCAAGTACCTCGTTCGTTATACCTCATTAGTTTTGTTATTTTTGCAATTTTTTTATATTCACCTAATTTAGTTTTGGCACTCGCCCGACGTTAATTCCTCTTTTATTTAATAAACTTCTAATATTAATTAAAACATGGTTGAAATGATTCGGATTCTAATTAGTATACATAATGATCTCGACGAACATAGAAAGTGTAAAACACTAACAATTAATTTAAGAAACCAATTAGTAATTTTAAAAATTCCATTTATCCAAAAATATTTTTAGTGAAAACTTTAGAATACTAGAAGACAATCGATTCAGCCATTTAAGTATGATTATACATAGCATATTCTGACTTTCATATTTATAACATACCTGTATATATAAATGTGAAAATCGATTATAAAAGTCTTTAGAGAAAAAAATTAAATAGTTTCAATGATTTCTCTTTAAAAGTGGGCTTTAGATGGGCGTTTTTAAGTCTTTTTTTTTCTATCCGCGTGAAGTGGTTTTTGCTATAGCTGGAGCTCTATCTTATTTCAGCTACAACCGCCTTCTTGTTGCCAGCGGCACATCCTATAAAAGCAATGGCAAAGCCCTTGTAAAAAAAAGGCTGAAAACGTCCGTTTTGATCATAGTCGATATGCTTTGAAAGAAATGTTAATAAATCCGTTAAATTAACTCATGAGCTTTTAGAAATAATAAATAGAATCTAAATTGAGCCAAAAACATAGGAAATATGAAAAAAAAATTGTAAAGCACGGTTACAAACGCTACTTAAAAAGTAAAAAGTTAATATTCATAAATAAAAAAGTAAATATTCATAAAATTTCGGGCGGTCACTTGCCGATGGGCGACATTGTACTTATATACATTTGTTATTCAGCGCAATATCTCAAAATAATATATGGGACTAGCTGTTTCTAGTCCGCTTATCCTATAAACGTTATTTCTTTTATAGTTTAGTAGTATTAGTCTGTTAAAAATATTCAGTAAAAAAAGCTTTTATATTGGTGAAAGTAATTTTAAAATCTCTCATCAGCTATTCACGAACTTGAAATGAAATTAAACTCCTGAATAACTGACCGCAGAAAGTAAAAATAGTGTCAGCAAGAAAAAATGAAAAAAACAGTGTATTGCTGGAGCGATAAAAATAATACACGTAGAAAAAAGTAACGCTCAGTACTCAGTGACACCCTGCGAGATACCTGAACCAAGTTAACGCCAATTAGATTAAATCATGTAATGAAAAAAGCTTGTCAACATTCTCGAATATATGTAAAAAACCATTCCAAATTCGTGCTTAAAAATCTATGGTTTTTAAGCGTACCAATCAATATGTCGTAATCAACTGTGTTGAAGGCATTGAAGTTAATAACTTTTTAAGCGGTAAGATGCTGCTATCCCATTCCCTCTCTAATATTTTGTCAGACTTTCAGTAAACCTAAAGTTATCTTCACATCAAAATAGCCATCTGCTTGTTTCCTATCCTACAATAAGGAAAGAAAAAATACCTGCGAACACCACCAACGACAGTATCCACAACGAAGTCATCTTCTCAGTTAATAAGTTTAATATTTTTTAAATATTATTTGTGACTTATATATGATTTTAAATAGATACGTTATCTTATTAATATATTGGTCTCTTGTGTTGTCTTCAGAGTTCTTCCGTTTGATAAAGAAACCTTTAGTAATATTGCCTCTTTGTTCCAGTAAAACGATTGATATTGAAATTTTTTTTACATCATAATATAGCAAAGAAACAGATGTTTCCCATGATCGAAAGAGATAACTATCGCTTTTGCACACCAAACATGTTAATAGTATGCAATTTAATGTGATTTGTGATGAGATGGCAATGCCACTGTTTTTGGCGCTATGGGCTAGTGATCTATCCAGTTTACGCAAAAGTAGTAGCCCCAGCTAATGGGAGGTAATTCAGATAGCCTTGGCAATATAGAACGCATGATTTCATGACGAAAGGCAAAGTAGCCTTTCACCAATTATTTTATAGTTACTAGACTTGGCTCTAGCGGTTTCACGCTTAAGAGACCTGAAAGCGATATTTAATCGTTTTCTGGAGTCAGCAAAATTTGTTCTTTTTAGTTTGAGTGTTGCTCCAGGTTTGCTAAGCAGACGTTACCTTACGGACGTTCTGTCAAGACTACCGGCGGGCATTATGGATTTGGATATAAAACAGCCCATAGTATGCTGCGCTACTTCTATGACATTTCTGTGTAAGAAATGGGATTGTCCGACGATAAAAAAAATGTCCCGAGATGTATCGTTCAAAAGATTTTCGCAATACATCCCAATCTGTAATAACAGACTCTTTGAGTAATGCTGAGAATTCTAGAGATATGCTGCTTTGTTAAAGCAATAGATTGTGCCAGCAGTGATCAGGTATACCAAAGGGTGCACTAACAGCTATCAAGCTATAAAGATTCGTTGTCCACAGAGTACCTTGTAAGAAAGGGTTCAGGCTCCCTTTGAATAATAGACCATCTGACATTCTGCCAGACAGGTTGTAAATGGCGAAAGATTGGCTATGAGAGTTGACTATCTGATAGAATATACATAAAACCTGCCCGAAGGTACATAAAACCCATATACATCTCATATGAGTGTATTAGGAAGTATTTAGAATATCCTCTTTCCTTTAGGAAGTCCAGGAAAAAAAATAGAAATATACCAAGTACGAAGCCCTATCAGTTCTTACGTCTTCAAGGAGATTATTGCTACTTACAGAATTATCGTGAAGATGATCCTTTTTATTGTTTAATGGTTATTTTGTTATCTTTTGTGGACTTTCCCACGTATTTTTGTGAACTATAATACGACTAACCTGCTATCTATTCTACGAGCCGGCATATCAATTTCTTACTGAAATGGTATTGTAACATTTTTTATCATGTGCAATTATAGAATTACTTGCAGATAAACCCGGCGTTGCTTGGGTATAATCGCAAGTTTAATGGTATAAGAAATATTAAAGAATCCATTTTCTGAAGCAGATATTATACACTTCTATCTTAGATGATAAGAGACTTATTCGACCATTAAACATACGGTGTGTATAAAGTGTATCAAGCTAATTAGCTAATCAAAAAACCGAAATAACTTAGTTAATAATATCCCAAAAAATATTTTTGAAAATTTTATGCACATCCGTAAAAATATTTGTTTGTTTAGAAAAAATGGTGATATACACTCATTAAATACAAGGAAAAAAAACAATCTAGTTATGCATGCATCTCGTCTTCACTTTATAAGTTACTTTTACTAAGTTTTGACCGGCTGGTCTTTTATCTGCTCGAAACACGATCTTATTTGTAGCCATTTGGTCTAGAGAAATCTTGAATTAGTTGATTATGATTACGAATTATTGTATTTTTTCTAATAAGATATTATTACAAAGATTACAGTCCCTGAACATGGGAGCAACATTGATCTATTTCAAGTTCTTCCTTACCAACAAAGTATACTTGAAGAAGTTTTGGAGGTTTATTGTACATCGACAGATGTGAGCCTATTTAGTGATATAATACTAACTTATATTCTGTATATTGGTACCTTTTCATTGGTGACTATTCTTCCTGTCATATTAAGGAAGCTCCAAATGAGTTAATTTGATAACAAGAGTTGTATCGACGTATATTGTGTAAAAAATAAATAGAATTGGTGAGTCTCTAGTAACATATGCGAGTAATTGTGGTGATGGTACTTCTAATGCTGGTAAATCACTCGAGCAGCATATTTTTTTATAGCAGCGGCAGTTTCACCTTTAAATTTCTATGCATCAAAATACTCGCATATCGTAGTCATTAACTATATTGTTTTTGCAATCATAATGGAAAGCCTGAAGTTTCAAAATCGTATGTTGAGTTATTATAATTAAGGTAGTTTTCTTGATAATGTTTGTTATATAACGCTACAATACACATAAAATCATTAATCTTAAATATCGGTATATCAGTTATTTATCTTAAAACACTTTATATATACAAGGTTTAGTTAAGGTGAATTTCTTATTGCAGAAGCGTAAACATTGTCCCATTCAATATTAACTTATTTTGTGGAGACGAGATGAATGCAGATCAAGAAAATAAACTACAAACTACAAATAACTTTCAAGGACTGAGATGGTATATTGCTCTTATAGCCCGTATTTGTACTACAAATATTGTATTAATTTCACGGAAATTTGACCAGAAAAGAAACACATGTGACTTGATACTATGAAGGTTTCTAAAGTACATAAGACGCGCTTTTAGTTAGTTGACTTAGCTTAGCGTCATTATTTTAGCTGCTGATGAATTAAGCCTAATTATTGCCTAATTTCTCGATATGTGGTCCCCATACCAATTTATTTTCAAATGTAATTTTTAAAACAACGGCAGAGTCCACAAGATCTATTTTCTTCCCATTTAGTTATACATTCGGAATGGTTAGATATAACTATCACCTATAAACACCAAAGATGTTAACATTTAACTGCGATCAGTTTAGTGGGAATGTCATGTCACATGCCAAAGTTGACTAAACCAAAAAAAATACAATGTTATGCACTGACACTGTTGCCGCAAAGAATAGTAAGGCGGCTAATTACTAACTACTACAAACAACGAATGAATGAACGAAATTATTTGAAGAGAACTATCAAATATAAAGAAGTTCTGATCGCCCTGTTAGGGAACCGGCGTGGTAATACTTATTTTACTAAACTCAGTCTAGTCAAATTGTGCAATCTCAAAATACGAAAAATGTTTATAGATTCTAAACACTTACTGGAATTATATTTTTACTTTTACTTTGATACTGTATACCGTTGTATCAGAGATGAAGCTACCCTTATGGTAAATAGTGGCTTCAGCTGGTGCTGGTGGAGCTATCACATACATCGAATGTGAGTTTAATCATTCCAGGCATGAATAGCTGAGGGATGAATAGACATCATCAGGTTCTTTAGTCATCATGTCAGGTTGTCTTGAAGTACAGTGTACTTTCCTATATCTTGCTAGGGTTTCACGCTGGATGGGATGCAGTTTCCATAAGTACACTTCAAACATAGTTAAAAATGTCCCATTTTATTTACTTCAGGCCTTATTTGTAAGCTAAGACTTGTGGAGTGTTGTGATGATTTTAGTTTGTGCTACAGCGAACTACATTAACTCATGCAACAACAGTACGGCCTAATTTATATGTGTATAAAAACTAGATCTATCTCGATTCATCTTAACACGCGTATTACGTAAGTATTAAAAAAGTGAGATGAATTTAATACATCTAATAGACGTGATATAAAATCAAATGAAACCCGAAGCCCTTCGTGTTAACTTGAAAGTTACGCGATTTAGTTTTTCAGTTAGCCACAAACATACGAACTACACAAATTTTCTAACTACGCGAATTTGTGTTATTAACACGTGTAGGTATAGATGAGCCAAGTCTCAACAACTTCCGTTCTTCTATGCGCATCTCGACCCACAAGAATAATAAAGATTAATTTATATAAAATACAAAAACTTATAAGATTCAATTGGCTAGAAAAACTATGGCTATATAAAAATTTTATAGCCTTTCTTAAAAAATGGCGGCTAACAATTTTCTAATCCAATTAATAATTGATTTAGTCACAAAGTTCTTTGTCCTAAACAGTTTGCCCTGATCCAAAAGTTAAATGTGCTTTACAAGACAATAATATATTGACTCTTTTGAAGAACAGACCAATTGCCTACCTATGAGGCAGTTTGTAATAAGCGAACGATTTATCAAACATGTTACTATCTAACATACTCCTTGTTAGCTACAATAAGCATCTCGCCTAGTTCGGTACTAAAGTCTTTTTCATTAATGACTCACCATGATTTACTCTTTCCTACAAGTAAGTTATAATATATGTTACTTCTCCCTTTTGTGATATAAAATATGTCAATAATAATGTATGGCCATGGCTGGGTTAATGAAACCTTCCCAGGAGTGAGCACCGCTGTTAACCCTTATACCGTCTGGATATTATCTTTGCCTCCCTATGCAGATGAAGATTGACTTGAAATTTGAAAGGAATATTCCTCACGTGGTGTAGAGGTCAGCCAAGAACGGATTTTACAAACTCTGACCGCAAGAGACTTTACAGGGACGGTAATTTAAACAAAAACCTTTTCAAACTATAGCTCTTATATGTATGTATAAAATTCAGCCAGAGTTTTATATAGTTTTTTGCATGCTAGGATTGATCAAGAATGGATTTTATAAAATTTCACTGAGATAGGGGAGTGCGGGGGCGTTAATAATTGGTATCGTTCGATCTATAGTTCCTACAACTGTGAACCAAAGCCAAAAAATATTTTTTTGACATGTTGGAATTTACTGAGATCGAATCATATTCAATTGGGCGCACAGAGATCTTTTGGCCTGTAGAAATTTATCAAGAGCAATTTTTATCCAATTCTACCCTCAGCGGGTTGTGCGGGGGTGTTAAAAATTTTAAAAATTTGAATCTTTGCATCGATAGCTCCTATAACTGTGAAACATGGCCAGGATATTTTTTTTGACTTGTAGAAATTAACCGAGAGCAAATTTTATGACATTCCATCCTCTGTGGACTGTGCGGGGCCGCTAAAAATCAATGATAGTTGGTATCTTTGCACCTATAGCTTCTTTAACTCGAAACATCCCGAATCCTCAT
>DVYS01000008.1:0-13247 GCA_018236225.1 Emesis tegula | reverse complement strand
TTTCATCACTGGGGGCGTCGCAAAAAAATGTCCCATCTCCAAGGGCGGCACAGCAAAAAAAAGTTTGGGAAGCCCTGCACTATAAATTAATTTGTGTTTAATTATTTTTTTTATTAATGCCTTAAGTGGTTGTGGTTGAAATTACTACTTACTTGTAAATACCTATCTCATTCTACAAACTTTAGTTTGTCTAGTGTTTGTGTGTTTGTTCCGTTATAACCCAAGAAAGGCTTTACCAATGTTAATGGAATTGTTAATATTCATGGAAACTGTAGGTCACATCATTTTTGTGGATTTGCCTAAGTGTCCCATAATAATTTCAGAAAAACTTGACCAACCTCTATGAAAATTTATAATATGTTATGCAAGTAATGGATTACGAATTAACTTTTGTTTGTCTTTCTGGTCTTCTTCATCTTGAATCTTGAATTAAATTAGTTTATAGTAAGAAAACGTGATTGCATAAATGATAGGCTATATAATTTTTGTATATCATTTTGTTGGTTTGTCTATCTGAGTGTTATATTTTAACTCAAGCCCTTCTTGACTGATCTTGATAAAAGTCAGTACATAATTTTTCTCCGTCTGTATATATATATTTCAAATTAGTTTATATGATGATCCCTTTATGACTCAGAAAGTCTTGACCACTGCTGATAAAATGGGATATACTTACAGTGAGAATATGTGATTGCCTTAAAATTTTTTTTTCATCATTAATTAATCAAGATAAGATATTTTTTTAAATTATTAGTAACATCTTCAAAGCAAATACATTTAATTTATTTTTACAAATAATGTACTTTAACACATGTATACTGTGTTTGTTACTTCAAACCTCGGACATTGCTAAACAGAATTTTTTAAATGTTAGACAGGCTATATTTTTTTTATATATCATAGCTTAGCAAGCAAGCAGATGGTTCACGTGATGTAAAGATATAACCATCGCTTATAGACACCAGAGATGTTAATGGTGCATTACTACCCATGTGGTTGGGATGCCACATGCATAAGTTAACTGGCAAACTTACTACTTATACTCAGTAACGAAAATGACTTGATGCATTTTACAAATCACAAAATTAAGGAATATCTTAGCTTGCAATGGTTAATGCCTTGAATGTGTAGGTAATTAAAAAAGTAGGTATGGACCTTGTTCTATGCAGTTATTTCTGTTACAATAGTAACTATTATATTACCTGTGATTTGATGCTATATCTAATTTTACCGGGGCCGGGGCGTTGTTAGTTATTATCTCGATACAAAGAAATGCTACAACACATATATGTATCTGAGGTGTATATTGGATCCATTATATTATTAATGTAATACAAAATTTTTTTTCTTTATATAGTAGACTCTCATTTTGATCACCCTCACAAATTGATATCTCTTTTTGTTCCGAGTAATACTTTCATACATATATCTCTTGAGTTAATTGTGACTTAGCAAAACTGTCCTGTAGCCATAGTTGGTACATAGAAAATCTTCTCCACTAATTGTTTCCTTCTCTAAATCAATTTTGTATATTGTGATAGGCATGCAAGGCTATGTGTGTGTTGTTGAATGCAGTTTTTGTAACTATTTAGCCTTAATTCGAGGTATTCTTTCACTATTTTATATTATTTTAATATTGGTGTAGTTCTGAGATTTTAATAAACCAGGACCAGGACTGCTTATGGTTTACAGGGTTCTGTTTTGAAACAAAAAGTAAAGGTCTCCCATATATTTAATACTTTTACATCACTTTTTTGGCTTTTATGAATCATATGCCACATCCATCACCACTTCAGCTCATCTGTTTTGGTAAGAATATCCTTGATTTCAGTTTTATTTATTATAGGTAGGTATTTCATTGCGTTTTGTTTTTATATTATAAATATGAAACTTCATTTTATATCAAATTTCATTGTAGACATTGTATTCAAATATGTTTTAATCCACATGAAGCAGGTATCACATCCCTTTCTATCTTGTATGAATCCAACTTAACAAATTTTCAATATATAATTGATTACTACACATCTTACGAGGAATATTACATTATTTTTATTTTCAGCTGTAGAACATGGATTAAAATGGTTGGCAATGAAGAATTGGTCCATTTACCTGTAGAGCTCTTGGCTCAACGACGCAATATTTGTAGTGACCATTTTGATAAAAAGGATTTTAATAAGAAAGGCAACCGACTCAGAAAAAGAGCTTATCCAAAATTGAAACTCTCTGCACCACCACTGACTGATGAGCAAATGAAAGAGTTTCCTCAACATTTAAAAAGTACATGTAAGTATTTGTGCATTTTGTTTTCATCACTGTTCATTTATCAAACCTTAAGTAATTAAATTGAAATTAATGCTGTATTTCACAGTTGTAAATTAAAAAGCTCTTTTATGTAACTGATTGCTTTATTAACTAGATTCCGGCGCTGGATTTTTTGGAGAGAATTGAAATTCAAAGTGTGTGAAAATCAAGATACCTAATGTGTGGCTTTAATCTTTCATAGTATGAAGCGGGGTGATATTTTTCCAAGAATTAATAGCAATGACTATACATTTCCTCCATATTGGTCTGGGCCTCTTGAGGAATAGGCCACCTATCAGGCAGTTAAAGGTGTGAAAGATGAAAGATTATCCAAGATGTCACTACACTACTGTGACTACTAGGTCGTAGAGTTCTGCACCACTTTGCCTAGGTATGGTATCACCTCCTGTACGGTTTGGGGATAAGACAGCTGATATGCTTATACCGCCTTATGGATAGCAATACACCAGTAACATCTTTGGTGTATATAGGTGGTGGTTTCCTTTTTATAAAAAGAGCCTGCTTGTGTTGCTGTCTTGTGATATTACAAACAACTAGAAAGACTCAAAAATGTGGCCTCTTTTCAGTTTACAAAAAAACATCAAAGCCAGTGCTGCCAACACCTGTTTCGCTGATGCCAAGTGGATCTAGCGTACCAACAGATAATGGTGAATATTATTCCTACTTCAAAATCTTCTTCAATTAACAAAAAACTGATAATAAAACCAAAGTTCGTTCTACTTCATGAGTCCAAGCCACCATTGTCACTACTAGCAGACGTCACTATGTGCTTTGGCGCTATAATTACCTACCCGCGGCTACATTTTTTGTATATTTATAATTATTAAAGTAAGTATGGGCAATTTTGTATAGAGTGAATCATCTGTGTCATGTGCTAATTATTCTAAATAAAAATAAAATACTGAAAAAAGGCGGGAAACAGCAAACGGAGCAGACGAAGTTTTTTCAAATTTGCTTTATTCAATTAAATATAGGATTAGTATAGTCTTTTTTTGTATATATATTTAGTTATTTTTTATTACTTGGTATTATTTGTATAAAAGTCACATTTAATCTACAAATATATATAAGTCCTTTAGTTTTATATCAATCTAAAATGAAAAAATTGTTACTTAAAAATAGTGTGACTTTTTGAGAAATCGGTGCAAAAATTTTTTTCGGAGGAACTTTTTCTTTTTGTTTATCTAATACCATTACAATATATAATATTTTTTCTAATTTTTACATTTAAAATATTTTAGATGATGCACCGGCTTTTGCGACGGCGTGCCTATGCCGTAAAGACCTCGCGGAGCCCCATTTTTAGCGTTATAAATAACTCCCTCTCCCTCTAACTCTAACTCCCGGACTCTACCGGGAGTTGGGACCCTTTTATTAGAAATTTCCTATTTCATGATCTTTTTTAAGGAGTTAAATTCACTCTTTACTCTCAATGAATTGAAAGGAGTATCAACACAAGTTAAAAATTCTTCTCTTGGTACAGACAACATCCAACATCCATCCAAACTTTTCCCAGAGCAATTTATAAATTCATTGAAGATAATCACAACAATTTAAAAATAATAACATTTTATTCCTTTTCTATTTGTAAATATTAAATTTATATATTTTTATCATCCGTTGTAAATATTTTTTGTCTTTTTCAGGGTCACTAAAATTGGCAGTGCCAGTGCCAACTTCCAGTTTGCAGATACCAAGTGTATGTAGCGTATCAACTGAAAGTGGTGAATATAATTCTTACTTCAATCTAGATATGATTTTAATGTGTCTATCGAAAGTTTGAATTTGTATAATTTCTTCGTGTTGATCCAGGCCCCTATCGGAGAATAGATCAACTGCGTAACTGCAGGCATCTCGTAAAGGACGAGTAAAGGTTAATTAACTTACCACTGACATCACAACTAACCAGGTTATAGAGTTCTGTTACGTATCGCCTGGGTTTTTGTATCGCCACCTAAGAAGGCTAATGTGTTTCACTAATATCGTGACTGTTAACCAGGTGGTAGAGTTCTGGTGCGTCTGGATCGGTTCTTATTACCACCGCCTCACCTATTCCTGCCGCAGTAGCATAAGTTCCTGGCAATATCGTGTTTCGGCTTGGATGGTAAGGTAGCAGTTAAGCTTATTCATAGGACATTCCGATCTGGCCACTCGGATGATAACCATTTAATTGCTGGCTTTCTACGTCATAAAAAAATCAAATAAAGCAATACCGAATTGCGGAAATCCTTCAGCAACGTTTATGGTTTATATATAATATTCTAATGATATTTTATAACCACACAAACAATTTTACTATTTTATTAAATTCATATAGAATGTACTACCCGACACGGCAACCCAACACTGGTTATGCCAGACTAATGTGAGTCTGACACTAAACACGGTGGGGCAATTGTTGTATGCTATATATAATTTGTATAATGCTGATAAGGTACATTGTATATAAATTAAATACACCTTTTTATATTATAGGATAGCAAGTAAGCAGATGGTTCTTCTAATGGAAGAAGAAATCCCTTGACTAAACTCACCAGAGATTTCAATGGTGCCTTGCTATCCTTGTGTCGTGGTTGTAATGCTACGTGCATGAGTTTACGAGCTACCTTCCCCTCCAAGTCGGAAAACGACAGTGACAAGCACTGACGCTATTGAGGCAGGAATAGGTAAGGCGGTAGTATAAAGACCCGGTCGATGTAGCAGGGCTCTACCACTTAGTAAGTTACGATGTTGGTGATAATTAGCCTTTTCTCTCTCTCGAGATGCCTAGCAGCAAGGCAGTTGATCTACTCTTTGAAAGGGGCCTAGATGTTGATCTAGGCCCCTTTCAAAGATGATCCCCGTGTTGACGGGGAGAAATAACAATACCTATGCTTTAAGTTACATTTCAAAATAAAACAATAAGATTTACACTTTTCCAGTTTCTCTGAAAGCGGCAATGTCACTGCCATCAACGAGTTTGCATATTCCAAGTGATTGTAGTGAGCCGACTGAAAATGGTGATAATAATTTTTTCTGTATTTTCCTCTTGTTTTACCTTCTTTTTTATGCCATAAGATAGCAAACAAGCAAATGGTTCTTCTGATGGAAAGAGACAACCATATACACTATACAATACGTAAATAGCTGACTTTGGCACTACTATCCCAATGAAGCGACTGTTAGTTTTTTATATCACAGAAAAAGAAAGCCATAGACACCAAAGATGCTAGTAGTTCCTTGTTATCCGTGAGGCGAGATAGGTATGTCACATGCATAAGTTTACCTTGCCATCCAAAGCCGAAATAAGAAATTAGAAAGTGCTTGATATCCGTATATTGATGTTTCGACCCCGATGTTTTGTTGGTTGAAACACAACGTGAATAAGTTTGCACATAACCCCCAAGCCGCCAAAAACGATAACGATAAAAAGCGACTCTATTGCGACAACAATGAGAAAACGGATGGTAACAATCCCGGCTAAGACATTGCGGAACTCGGCCACTTAATTAGTAGTGGCTGTAAGTCAGTCGGTCTATTTCGTATTAAGTAAAGTAAGGCTCAACATGGAGATCAATTAGTTAAAAAACACTGTGCTAATGAGATTACTTCACATTAAGCCAATTTTCAATATTAAATTAAAATGCATGTATTTTATAATTCAAAAATATTAGGACTTAAGTTGAATATATTTTATTTTACAGTTCCGTCAACATTGACCCAACTAGAATTAACTCCGCGTAAGAAGAAATTATTGAAGAGACTAGAAAGCAATAAAATAAAGATAAAATCACTTCTAAAACGAGTGGCGGTCATAGATAAACTACGTTCTCCGGTGTTGAAAAATCTAGTCGTCGCGGCAGTTAGGAATCAGAACCGCAAGCCTCACGGTAAACGGTGGACGAAAGAAGATAAAAGCTTAGCACTGGCCATTTACAAAAAGTCCCCAAAAGCATATAAATATCTCAACCGTTTGTTTCCAATGCCCAGTGTTAGAACTCTACAGACAATTATACAAAAAGTCACGATGCATCCAGGTGTATACTTTTCTGTTTTGGCTCATTTAAAAAAGAGGGGTGAAAAAATCTCTATAGAAAATAAAATATGTGTTATTATGTTTGACGAAATGGCCCTTAAGAAAAGATTAATTTATAATATTGCGTCAGATAAGGTTGTTGGCTATGTAGATATTGGAAGCGATGAGGGTAGGACTCAGGAAATCGCTGACCATGCATTAGTTTTTATGCTACAAGGTATAAGAAAAAAGTTTAAACAGCCCATAGCACATTATTTTGTAAAAGGCACAGTATCTAGTCAAACACTAGCATTACTTATTAAAAATGTGATTCGTGCAGTTAGAGCTGCTGGCTATACGGTTATCGCAACCGTTTGTGATCAAGGTCCAACTAACGTTGGAGCCTTAAATATGCTAAAACATTTCTGTGACAATCCAGTTGAGTCAAACTTTTATGTCATTGACAATGACAAAGTCTACATCATTTATGACGTACCACATCTTTTCAAATCAATAAGAAATAATTTTCTTAACGGTGGTGAAATGATGATGGATAATAAAACGGCAAAATGGTGTCATTTAAAGGAATTGGAGAGATGTAACACTAGTACACTTCATTTTAAGACAATTACCAAATTACACATAGAACCAAAATTTCGTTCTAAAATGAAAGTTAAGTTAGCTGCACAAATATTAAGCAACACAGTCGCTGCTATTTTAAAATTGCTTTCCCAAAGTGTAGTCCATCAAGAAAACAGTGAGGAAATTTTAGAAACTGCTGAACTGATTGAAGATTTGGACAAACTTTTTGATTGTACCAATGGGCCCTCAAATGCAAAAGATATTAAAAAACATATTAGGGAAAATGTAAGGAGTAACAGTTTTCACCATAGGCTCTGGATAGAATACAAAAGAAAATTAAAAACCCTTACTTTTAGGAAATCTGATAGTCACCTCAGATTGAAAAATGTTCGGTGTGTTAACGGTTACCTTACAACCATATCCTCTCTTCAAGACATTTGGAATTACGTAAAACGTAATAACTTTAAGTTTTTAAATCTCAGGCAGCTTAATCAGGACTCCTTAGAAAATCTTTTTGGATTGATAAGGCAACATAGTCCTACAAATAGAAATCCTACCTGCCATCACTTTGAATCGGCTTTAAAGTCCTCAATAATAACACGTTTAAGTTCATACGTGAGTAAAGGTTCAAATTGCGAAAGCGATTCAAGTGAAATATTGTTTGATTTTCATGACATTGTGTTTCAACAAAATGTTACAACAGGGGTAACTAGAAACGACAATGTGGTGCCATCTACCTCGACGTCTAACATAGATATAGCAACAGCAAATAAAGATTTGCATGTGTTGCATATTGATGAAATTGAGGAGGACATGGAATCAAGTGAGAGATTAGAGGAACTTTTTAAAATGTTTCATAAGCAGCCGACTGTCTATGTAAGTGGTTATTTAGCTAAGAGTATTTTAAAAGACCAAAAATGCTCAGAATGTATCAATAGTATTACTGTGTTACATCCCAATCCAAATTCCATATATAACTACATCGCCCTTCGGGAATGGTGGACTGATAAAAAGTCACTTACCTACCCAAGTGTACGACTATGTGAAACAGTTGATATTGCCACAAGGGTTTTTGACCGTGATGTGCGTAATCAATTGTTTAGAAAAGACATAAGTCTATACTGTTCAACGGTAATGATGACTGAATGCAACTTAACATGGATGTGTGGTGACCACAGAAATGTAATGTCAAAGCTGCTTTTGCGTCGCCTCAGCAACTTATTGATCAGAAATGAATGTCAACGTATTAACCTTTCATTTGCCTTAACAGAAGAGTCATCTGCAGATGCATTAAAGATGTCGCAACAACGAGCGATGGCCAAATAATTTACATAGTTAATTTTTGTCATCCCTAATTACTGTCCCTATCTCAAGTCAATCGGATAAGTTGGTGGTATTTCAGTTATACGAGTTTGTGCATGTATGTATGTATGTACTTGTTCTCATATAAATAATCTAATAAATAAGCTAACATTATATCTTCTCGTCACCGTATTTTTTAATATTAAAATTTGTGTAACAACTTTTATCATTTATAAACCAATTTAGTTTTGATTGCTGATTATTAAACTTTTTGTAGCATACCAATAATATTTGATTTCCAGAATTTAATTATGGATTTAAATTTAACTTTAAGTTTTTTTAATAATTTGAAAAATAAATTTAAGTCTAACTTTTACTGGAATTATTAATATTTTTTATTATATTTTGCCTGCCTTCGTGTCGGTTGGTGTGCCGGATGTGTGTGGGGTGGTGACACTGACCAACTTTTGCAAGACTACGGCTGATGAACTCATTACCAACAACTGCAACACATACCATGTCTGCTGGGGGCTACATGCATACAAAACACAACTGAAGAAGTGAGGTACCGATAGCCTTTTAATCATTCATTTACCTACAAATAAATTTCAAATATACATATATAATGTGAATGTTTTTTTGTAGATAAATTAACATGTAATAAATGTAATATTATTATTTCATATTACTTTTATTGCGTGTTAACTTACATGTTATTTCTTGTTAAATTGGAAAACATAAAAAAAAGATTGGGCAGCAGATGGTGATCCTGATAAGAGATAAGCATCGCCTATACATACCGAGATGTTAATGGTGCGTTTTGTCAAATTCTTATTGAGAATTATCAACATTTCTTAAAAATACCCGTGGTTCACGCTTCATTTCTTTGAAAGTCAATATCTTTCTTTCTTTTATAATGTTTTGTTTGTGTTACTGTTTTATAGCTACAAAAAAAATTATATGATAATATTTTTTGTCACTATATTCTACTATTTTTAAATGTTGTGAATTTTATCTACGATTTTATTATAGTGAAGCATGCAAACATGAATGCATGAGAGAAACAAGTATCGCCTATAGGCACCGGAGATGTTAATGATGCTTTGCCATCCTTGTGGCAGGGTTGGAATGCGACTTCCATATATTTAACGGCTACCTTACCCACTCATGTGTTTTGGCTTTGAGGATAAGGCACTGATGCTATTGTGGTAGGAATAGGCAAGGCGGTGATACCAAGACCAAGATTAATACTGCAATGTGTAATTATAATGTTGAAATAATTGTTGTGTTACTTTTCAGAACACACCAGAAGGAAAAAAAATTGTTGCCGCATGTTAGAAACTTGGATTACATCTTGATGGCAGAAATTTTACCCATGTTATGTTAGAAAACATTTTTTTTTTTAAATAAAATCCATGAAACATCAAAAACTTATACAAGACCTTAATAAAGAAACCACAAAAGCTTGTTTATCCGTGAATAAAAACAAACTTAGTTAGAAATTGAGATAAGCATGGAATTAAAATTAATAACCAACTGGTAAATATAGATACTAAACTAAACTGGTAAATATATTCTGCATTATTAGTGCACTGATGACTCTGAGAATCCTCCCTGGTTTAATAAAATCTCAGAACTACACCAATATTTTAAAATTATAACAGTGAAAGAATAACTCGAGTTAACGCTAACATAGTTACAAAAACTGCATTCAACAACATACACACAGCCTTGCCCACGCCTTCATTCAAATTTTAATAACCCGGCGGCTGTACTTATGGGATCTTATTACCAACTAAATATATATTACATTAGAGAAAGCCATATGAGGTTAAATTCACCATTGAATTAATTAATTTTACACGTCAATGACTAGTAAGATATTGTATATGCCTATTGTAAGATATAAAATGTATTTAAAAAAAGGAAACAATTAGAGGAGAAGATATTATACCATTAATGGCTACAGAAGACTTTTGTTAAGAGTGACGCTTAACTCAAGAGATATATTTATGGAAGTATTACTCAAAACGAAAAGACGTATCAAATTGCTAGGGTTATCAAAATAATAGTCTTCATATAGAAATAAAATTGGTGTATTACAGTCATACAACAAAATGCAGCACCATTTCGTTGTAAGAGGAGCTGCTGTGCAATCCCAATTCAATACACTACTATATCAATAATGACTGATTACTAAAATGATAATGAAAAAAGACGAGAATTTGCAGGAAGTGCAAATATTTACCATAAAAAAGTTTGTTTTAGAAATAACAAACCTTCATATAATCAGAAACTCTGTTAAATAAATCTGAACTCGTTAAAGAATGGACAATGATTACTAGCTGCTGCTGCCGTTTCTGTTTGTACTGTTCATCGAACCTTATAAATATCGCCTATGTTACAGGTAAATTATTTATCATTGTTTAATAACATAAAATATATATATTTAATTAACATACATTACTTCCCACTTCAACGTTTATTAATATGTAAATATTCCTTATGCATATAAATTTGAATAATCGTATAAAATACAAATTGCTATAAACATATAATTTATTGCGATCTTGACCCTTAGAAGAATATACAAAATTTCGTAAAATGCGAACGATTGGCCTTACATGTCACTAGCACCCTGACTACTCGGTGGTAGAGTTTTGCAAAGTCTCGCCCGGATACAATACCTTGCCTGCTCCGACAACAATAGCTTAGGCTTGGAAAAAAGTGCCCGTGTCAATATTAGAAAATATATGTTCCGTTGGTTCAGACACATAGTAAATATGGCAGAGGAATGGTTAACCAGATAGTTATACTATAAATGAGGAAGGAGTTAAGTACTGTGGAAGACCTAGACTGATGTACCATAATCAGATTGTTCAGGTGCTGTCCGAAGGTGCAATCAAGTCTTCGCAATTGGTGTGAAAAGTATATACATAAGGTTCTCTCTGCCTACCCGTTAGGGATCTAGCGTGAAGATATTGATGTATGTTTTTATTATTAGTACACTTATACTGTTTCCAAACAATGTAAATATAATTAAAATCCAACTGGTTTCGCCCACATAGCCATCAACAGGGCTATATGGGGGGTATAGCCCTCAAACTTAGCGATGAATCAGTAGCATATATTATGGTGTTATTAGAGACACCTATTGCGATTATCGCTTACCAGCTCTGTGGTTTTGATACGCTTTAGTAAAAAACTTACAAAAATATCTATATATAATTTTCTTTCAAATGTAAAACATATTTAAATGTTTTGGTCTATTTTACTATTTTTTATTATTATCATATTATTAAATTAAGAATGGATAGCAGTGATCATCGTCTATGGAAACTATATATTTTAAGGATAATTAGCTACCCGTTTTGCAGAGATGTGAAACCGGAACGTGACAGCGACAGGCACTGACGCTATTGTGGTATGAATAGGTAAGCGATGGTACCAAGATATAGTTGAGGCGTAGCAGAACTCTACCACCTAGTGAAAAAGTAGTCGAAACGTTATGATAATAGGACGCAACAAGAATATTATTATATATTTAAACATTTGAAGAAGTATTAATATAAATATTTAATTTTTACAGCAATGAAGTTAAAGGAGCAGCAGATATTTTGATATTGTTTGGGCAGCGGTTTCCTGTGGGTGAACAGAACCTTGACAAGGAGGAGGAAGTATACAAAGTCTCCGTCAACATCAAAGCATAAAAATTTATAAATAGTGAACTACAGAATGTACCAATTTCCTATCAGTGTACGGCATACAAATGTTAATTAAAAACGTAATGGAATCGCTAGTCCTCTAAGTGGGAACTAAAGATTTAATCGACTTAGAGGACTTTTGGTCTACAGGCCGAGGGTTTTTGTAATAGAAAGAGAGAACTGACACTATTACAAATTATATATTAGATATGAAACCAAAAATGGAAAATGCATGGATTTACCGGCTACTTTATTCCACAAACCGAAGCATGATGATAAGTATAGACGCTATTGCGGCAGACATAAGTAAGGCGAGGTTTGGGTACAAACCCGGTCAAGACGTTGCAGAACTCTATCTCCTAGTTAGTAGACACTATTATAATGACGCGTATTATCCTTCTCTCACCTTTTACGAAATGGTGGTGGTGGTAAAGCTGTCGATCTATTCTTCAAACTGGGCCTCACATCAACATAGAAAAAGCGATATATATACAATGTCGCCCATCGGCAAGTCACCGACCTAAATTTTCTGAATATTCATGAAAAATGAACGAAAATAAACTTCTATCTTTGATATTTTTCAAGTTATTCAACTTTTCAAGTAGCGTATGTGACTGTGCTTTAATTTTTTTATCATATTTCCTTTGTTTTAGAGCTTTTAGAAATAATAAACAGAATCCAAGTCCAGCCAATAATAACCCTTATGAATTCCATTTTCGATCATTTTTTATAAATATTCAGAATATTACAGGCGTCACTTGCCGATGGGCGATATTACTTATAAAAACTCTCTGAAAGAAATAAAAAATAGAAACAGAGAATATCTTATGTCATCTTAACAAACTACTATCCGTTCGTCGTTACCATAAATTTTGTATATAGGTTAAGGTGGTCTTTTATATATGAATTGTGTCAATAATTAGTTATGAGCACCGTTACAATTGACTCACAAGTGAGGTTTAGTAAATTTTCTAATGAAATTATAACAGCCCATGAATTTAATTAGACAAGGCTATACTATTAGTTATGAAGAACTATTCAAATGGTAGATATTTCCCCTATGTCCTGTAACATTCTCTTTATTGTTTTCCTATTGTTACACATTTTATTTTTCTTGGGTATTTCTAACCAAATTGTGTAGCATGGAATCTTTAATTTCTTTTTTTTTTGAACAAGATTTATGTTTTGTTTAAAATAATTGTGAATCATCAGTATTGTGGAAAAAATGTAATCTTAAGCGAGGAACTTGATGTTATTTTAATAGTTGTTGGTAATAGCAGATCACAAACTGTAAATTTAAAACGAGTTTATATATTTATATATAACTGACTGTGTTAAAA
>DVYS01000007.1:0-13628 GCA_018236225.1 Emesis tegula | reverse complement strand
GTACTAAGTAAATGTTTTTTGAGGCGCGCGATAATGTATGTTGCTCTCGATCTGCAGTAAGTCGAGATTGCATTTCAGTAAAAGTTTCCGAAGCTGGAGATATAGCATGGCGCTCACGATCAGCACTCAATTAAGACTGCGTTTTGTTAAAAGTTTCCGAAGCCCGAGACAAAACTTCAAATTAAAATAAAATAATTAGGATACTTTACGACACGACCGTATGTTCTGCCGAACAAATGTAGAAGAGACTATGATGTAGTAGTTGTAAGCTATATATTTATCGTGAATTGTTCATTATAGTCAGTGTATTCTCAAACCTAGAGCGTTTCATTACTCTCCTAAACACCCGACCTTATTGGCGGTCCTGCCTTAAACATAAGAGGGCACGAAGCCGACTGCTGTTTATGCGACATAAGTATTCCAAACAATCAACGGAAAGTTACAGTGGACCTTAAGATTACATCTAAGTGCTTGGCGAGTCATCATCTCACCTTAGCTACGTATACTACACGTTGTCATCTCACGGAAAATGGGTGGTTCTAGCAGCAAAGAAGAAGTGGTAATTTGCAGCCGGAATTAGCAGCAATACGGCTTGGACGCAGCAACTTTATAAACTGTATAACCGTTGCCATAAGAAGAAGATACAACGTTGCGTTAATGAAGTAATGCTACAGCGATATTCCAGTATCTTGCAAAGACACCAAAAATATTCGAGTGCTCCCACCACGAGTTGGAAAGGCCGAGGTTGTCGACGTCTAGGTCCTCCGACGGTAGCTAAAGACAAGAGAAAATTAACAAAAAACAATATATGACAAGGTTGATATTTTAAAATGAATAAATTTATCAAAATCTCATTTTAACATTCTTAACGCGAATAGACGTTTTAAGGGCACATTTCAACTGGTCAATGTGAACACGACTCTCTAATTTTGACTACTTGACAGCGATGAGTCATTATTTTCTTAACGCGAATAGACTATAGTAGCGTCTTGGCACGACCAATTATCGCTTGTCTCTAAAGCGGTTAACACAGATTTTAACTCACTCATAACGCGCTCTACCTGCCCATTAGTACGAGATAAGCCTGTTGCTACGAGATGTAAATTGATATTCTAGTTTTCACAAAAATCACGAAAATCTCTACTAGCAATGCATCTTTCCTGGTCGGCAATGATGCAGTTCGGAGCACGAAGCAGAGCCACGCTTTGAGTCTGCGCGAATATTATTCTTAGTCAATGCTTGTCGTATGGAACAGAAGAACGTGTTTTGAAAAGGCATCAAACACATCGAAAATGTAGAACTTTTTATTACTTTTACTTTAACTCTCTTAAAAGAAAGTTTAAGTAACTCTTTTACTTAAACTTTCTAACATACTGTTATATTCTCGGTAATCAGTAAAAGTAGAACAGCTTCTCAATGGTCTTCTCAGTTCCGAAATGAGGTATAGTATCGTGAAAATTATTTACTGCAATCCAAAAATTTACTGAAATCCATCTTCATGTAAAGTATTTGAGACTGCATAACTAGCGCCATCTCTATATTGCCTGTAATTATTGGATTCAACCTGGAAGAGCCGGCCCAGTTCGCAGCCTTGGCAAAGATTATTGTACGTTGCGTATTTTACGGGAGTAAAATAAAACAAAAACAGATTTATAACGAACAAATTATTATCTCTTAAACACATATTAAATTAATATCCTTAAAACAAACTAATATCTTACTTGTGTGTATCTTATTGTATGAATATTAAGTAGTTTTACGGTTATCGTGAGGCGAATTCCCTTATTTCAACACTTTTGACGATTTCCTTTCATGCAAATACAGTTCTAAAGGTACTCTCTGCTTCATCTTAAAAATAGGAAACGAAAATCCGCATTCACTACATAATGGAGTCAATGTTTCACAAATAAATTTCGGATTTATTTTAAATACTAACATGGATGGACAAGATGCTGAACTCAAGTTATTTCATGCTAACAAAGACCGCAAAATTAAAGTTTCTTAATTGAAACCTTTAATTTACTATTAACATATAACAGGAAAAAGTTTGTGTACGAAAACAATAACAAAATGAGAACATGACGTCATTTCAGGGTTGCCTCTGTATCTGTATAAATATCTGCCATATTTAGCTATATAGCTGATGTATCCAAGAGTGTCCCAAAAATTGGTGTTGTCACTTCACATAGCGTGTTTGTGATATTATTGACAGTTTTGAGATGTATTTCACAACATTATTGTGTTTAAATTCAGGTCGCGTAACTGTACGCAGTAATGTGTTGGTAGATCTGTTTATATTTTCTACATACTTAATAATTCATCAATTTCTTACTCACATTTTATGAGTTTGTATTGCAAAATGTAGCGAAATATACTTTTTGTATCAAAATTTTAATATACTGACTTGAATAGTAGAGGCAATTCTTGGCTTTGATAATAATTAATAATATTTATATGAGGTATTTTGTAACACGTTGTAAAGTCCGTTTCTGACGTAGCCTATTACTTTTAAGACGGACAGTAATTCAAAAAAATATACAAAATAACAATAAATTTTTTTATAACAATAAATTTCAAAATTTAAAAATTTTTTGTGTTATTCAATTAAATAGCTACAAGTGATCTGACAAATATTTCAGTCAAAATTGTTAATATATTATTATTTATACTATTATATGTACTTACTTAAAACTATTAGGAATATGATTTGATAATAGTTTTTCAGAATTTTAAGACTATTTTGAAATAAGCTCTTGGGTTTGGCCGAGCAGTTACCCGTTGGCGTTAAGAAAACATACTGATTCCTTTGGATTTGAATGTTTTTCTTCAATTCTTAAATTGAATAAATTGGTGAGATGGATATTATAATTATTTTAATTTTGTTGATACCAAATATTCTGTTGATCGTTCTATCAATTGATTCTGAAAATATAATAAGCTGTAATCTTAACAATCCGTCGGTCTAATTTCTCAAGCTGAAAATTACATTTACGGAAAATACTTGAAACCTAAGTTTTAATTAAGTATCCATTTACATAATACACAAACACATACCTACATATCTACATATGTCATTATATTATGAACCGTACATTTTAATATTTACAAACTACTTTTGTTTGCTCATCATATAAACATTTTGTAAATATACAATTCATAAAGCTAAACAGGGCTGTCCAATCATAGCTAACACCTTTATATATTTTTCGTTTTATATTGACTAACTGATTAAAATTGTCTCTTGAATCTCACTAAAATTAAGCAATTTAATGCTAATCTTTTTATGTAAGCGAAAATCGTTAGTAAGTACGGATTTATATTTAAAATGTTGCGATGCTAAATTTAACTTTTTGAGTAGACAATATAAGAACTTAAGAGGCTGTTATGTATACGAAGTGTTTATATTTCCACCCATATTCTTAAATTTTTTTTGAGAAGGTGTATCGATTAAAAATTGCATTAGGGCTGAATTTTTATTAAAATTTAATTTGATTTTTAAAATATTGTGGATATTCCAATGTACACTGTCATGTGTGCTACAAAACCACAATAAGTTTGTTTGTCTATACTGTACTAAAACTGTACGTTTAACAATATTCCGTTTAATTTGTAACTTATCTGTAAATACACAAAAAACAATATAACAACACTTTAAATTATATTTTGACACAAATTTTAAGCAGTGCGCGTCTCCGTTTGGACATCCCTGGTATACTATAACAATTTACCATCTAATACTATCCGATTTAGACTCTAATTAGCTACATAGTACTTCACTGATATTAAACTATGAATTCAACGATTTCTAAACAAATCGTTATTTAAATATGATTACCCATGTGTGCAGAGTCACGCCTGGCCCATGTATGAATAAATTGACCATAAGCTTACCCGCTAAAAGTACAGTGAATATGAAAGTTTGATAAAAGTGAAGTGAAAGGCCTTAGTTGACCGACTTCTTTACATAGATAAATACATTAACACTATTGCAATACGACATACTATTACTTAATAAACTATTGATAACATTAAGATTTATGCTTTAAAGTTCTTATTTATATTAATATAATAAAAAAAGATAAGCGGTATGCTTTTGAGTAGTTCCCTCCGAAAAACATACTGTTTCCTTTGGATATGAATGTTTTTCTTCATTTATTGAATCGAATAAATTGGTGAGATGTGAATTATAATATATTTAATTTTGATGATCCCAAACATTCTGTTGATCGTTCCGTCAATTGATTCTCAAAATAGGTTAAACTACATTTTTAACAATCCGTCGATCTGATTTCTCAGGCTGGAGAATACTTTGAACCTAAGTTTTAAGTTAGTGCCTTTTTACAATACACACAAACACATACCTACATAAGTATAGTCTAAATATATCTGATTGAAATCAAGCTACGGCTAGCAATCAGCTAGTAAAACGTTTTGCAGACCAGCGATTTACCCCTTAACTACATATGTCATTATATACTGAATCTTACATATTAATATTTACAAACTACTCTTGTATGCTGATCATCATGTATTAATTTCGTAAATATACAATTCGTAAAGCTAAACAGGGCTGTCCAATCATAGCTCGCATCTTTGTATATTTTTCTTTTTATATTGCCTAACTGATTAAAAATGTCTCCAAAATCTCACTAAAATTAATCAATTGAATGCCAATCTTGTTCTGTAAGCGAAAATCGTTAGTAAGAACAGATTTATTTTTAAAATGTTGCGATGATAAATCTAACTTTTTGAGTAGACAAAATTAGTACTTAAGAGGCTGTTATGTATACGAAGTGTTTATATTTCCACCCATATTTTTTGTTTTTTTGAGAAGGTTATAATTGACATTAGCTAAAGTAAGGCTGCCTTTATTTGAAATAATATCTTAAGTTTTTAAATATTGTGGATATTCCAATATATTCTGTTATGTGCGCTACAAAACCACAATAAATTTGTTTGTGAAACTGTACGTTTAAAATATTTCGTTCAATTTATAACTTATCTGTAAATACACAAAAAACAATATAACAACACTTTAAATTATATTTTAAGACAAATTTTTAGTATTGCTCGTCTGTGTTTGGACATCCCTGGTATAATATAACAACTTACCATCTAATACTATCCAATTAAGACTCTAATTAGCTACATAGTACTTCACTGATATTTAACTATGAATTCAACGATTTTTAAACAAATCGTTATTTAATTATGATTTCACCTGTGTGCAGAGTCACGCCTGGCCCATCTATGAATAAATGGACCATAAGCTTACCTGCTTAACGAGTAGTGGATACGAAAGTTTGATAAAATGAAAGTGAAAGGCCTTAGTTGGCTGACTGCTTTACATAGATAAATTCATTAACACTATTGCAATACGACATTCTTGATTCAAATAAATTGGTGAGATTTTAATTATAATAAATTTAATTTTGTTAATACCAAACACTCTCTTGATCGTTCTGTCAATTGATTCTCAAAATAGAATAAACTACATTCTTAACAATCCGTCGGTCTGATTTCTCAGGCTGAAGAATACTTTGAACCTCAGTTTTAAGTTAGTTTCTTTTTACATTATACACAAGCACATACCTACAAAAGTATAGTCTAAATATATCTAATTGAAATTAAGGAACGTTTAGCTATTAGATTTACCCCGTAACTACATATGTCTTTATATTATGAACCTTACATTTTAATATTTACAAACTACTCTTGTATGCTCATCATGTAACCATTTCGTAAATATACAATTCTTAAAGCTAAACAGGGCTGTCCAATCATAGCTCGCATCTTTATATATTTTTTTTAATATTGACTAACTGATAAGAATTGCTTCTAAAATCTCACTAAAATTAATCAATTGAATGCCAACCTTGTTATGTAAGCGAAAATCGCTAGTAAGTTTAGATTTATATTTAAAAAGTTGCGATGATAAATCTTACATTTTGAGTAGACAATATTAGTACTCAAGAGGCTGTTATGTATACGAAGTGTTTATATTTCCACCCATATTCTTTTTTTTTGAGAAGGTTATAAGTGACATTAGCTGAAGTAAGGCTGCCTTTATTTGAAATAATATCTTAAGTTTTAAAATATTATGGATATTCCAATGTAGACTGTCATGTTTGTTACAAAACCACGGTAAATTTGTTTGTGATACTGTACGTTTAAAATATTTCGTTTAATTTATAACTTATCTGTAAATACACAAAAAACAATATAAAAACACTTCAAAATTATATTTATGAAACAAATTTTTAATAATACCAGCCTTTTTAGACTCTTTTTATTATAAATGTATGAAGTTTTAGTAAGTATTCAGTTTAACATTTTCCATAATAATAATCTAATAGCACTTTTCTGTGCCATCTATCAATGGCACAGAAAAGTGATTCTATTTTAATTACATTGGTGTATGGAAAAAACAAATATCAGTAGCACGTTACATATATCCTTGAGATTGCTTTTTATTGCATAAATCGAATCAAGTTTCATTATTTTTTTTGCTATATTAAAGTTTAGTATCATGAATGACTCAACCACCCTTAATCGCAACTAAAAATTGATATTAATAGTCTAAAGTCCAAGCGAGTTCCCCACTTTGGACTTACTCGAGTGCCGTTGAGAATTAAAGACGTAAAGTTTTGTTTTATTTTACAGCAATGTATCATAAAACATCTTGGTCAAAAGGTGATAAATGAAAATATTTCATATTCCAAATTTGTTAATTAAACCTTTAGTATATTTCGGTTTAAATCATGAAATCAAATGAGTGGGAGGTATGGGGGTACATGATACAGCTGTAAATCTGCACCGCTTTTAAGGTCATGCAACTATCTCATCCCCACACGTTGAACCGAGAAGAGAAGAAATATTGTGACAACGAGTGACAATCTTATCAAAAACTTTTATTAAAAATTTTCGGGACCAAAAGCAATGCTGCAAGCAAAGCAAACTATGCAGAATCATTTTCCAGATCATCTTGTGTTTTATAAACTATATTACTATTATGTATAAAAATAATTTCACTTATTCCTTTGCCTCTTCCATGATGGAGTTGTCTTACAATTGATAATAAAATCAAAAGCCACTTGAAAATTTCAATCCATTAAGATAATTTTGATTAGCGACGTCACACAATCTTCATTATACATGCAAGTATTTTGTTCATAATAGATTTTAATTTTGATAATAACTCTTAATTTAATATTACATATTCATGGCATAAAAATAACGAGCAAAATCGATAATATCTCAACAAATTTTCTAAAAACCTTGGATTGCGCTTTGAAAAAATGGTCCTATTACAAACACGATAAATGATGCATAGATAAAACATATTGCATATCAAGAACTTATAAAGAAAATAATTTATGCTCTGAATACTGGCATATTAAAGTTTTGAATCGATCAATACATAAATGTCAAATATATTAAGTAAGTAAGTTCTTTAAGTAAGTAAGTTCTTAAATACAGCTTTTTCTACGCTGATACCTACCATGGCGTCTTGAAAACTGGATTTGCCTTAAATTGATTGATAATTTAACATGAATATTTCTTACGTCTAGTCACATCAAAACCGTACGAAAACAAATGGATACCTTGGAATAAATACATAACTTATGCATGAAAATAAATAAGTAATTTTTAAAGTTTTAAATTTTCTTATTATGCAGAATAAATTAATAAGTGTGGTTACTATTAATTAGCACATAAAAAATATAGTTTAACACATGAAAATCACGACAAACATGTAACAAGCTTATTTATACTAAAATCATAATTGTTTATATATATTTTGCCACCAACGGGCGTGTAAGTGTTGTAGAATATAGAAAAAATATAAAAAAAACGTTAGACATCTAAATTAATCTAACAAATAATTTAATCTTAGAACCCGAATCTGTACATATTTCAGGTGGCTACATTATCGTGAACCGCTTCACATTCTAGTTTCACTTCACCACTTAAGTCCGTCACCATCTACATTGTTCACAGACGCGCTCAGCATGTTCAATGTAACCTGCAACACAATCAATCTATTAATATTTAATATTCTTAAATAGAAATTGTTTCATCCCTTCAATATACTTCAATTCAGAAATCAACACCAGAAATTTGAGAGTCATTAAAGGAACTAAATATACATTTGTTTGGTATGAAAACGTGATATTAAAGTGTGTAACCTCCAGTATACAGAAATCAACGCTAAAATGTTCACTGCATCATGGTAAAAGGACGTTTGTAACTATAAAATTATACATAATAATAACAACCCTAGGAGTAGATCAAGTAAAAGTAACTAAACTCATAGCACATTGAACAATCTAGGTAAATTGTTGACGCCATATGGGTGCTTTTATACGGTACACGGTAGAATAGTGTTAAGTTACGAAAGCGGAGAGGAAATCGTATTCACGTGAGGTCCAGAGGTGAGGTGACTGTGAAAAATAATATATTCTATACTTGTTGTCGTTGGCACTTGGTGAAACTCCATTTGGTATTACGATATATTTCGAGTACTCGATTGTATCATAGCCCTGAATATGCCGTAATAGGCGAAACCGGTTGGAAAGTTCTGTTTAGTGATAAATATTGTGAAACAGTACAAGTGAAATGTATCGTAATACCATGTAAAAATAATGTTTATACAAGTAGTGTAGTAGTATCCGGGCCCCCTTCGAAGAGTAGATCAATTAATTGCCTTACTACGAAGAGAAAAGGTTTAACGTAACATCACTAAGAGTTGTTTATTATCGTATGACATAAAAAGGAACGAGACAAGTAAAATATTGAATGCTTTGTTAGTTGAGTGGTCAGACACTCTGACTTCGAAATCAAATAGTCCACCGGGTGAGGGTTCGATTCCCGGCAAGGCATAACGCTAGTGCGATGAGTATAGTGGATTGTATTTCTGGGTTTGGATGTTTATTGTGTATATTTAAATATTTATCTAACATGTATATCTATGCATTAACATTGTTAAAATCCATACCACAATATACTAATAATTTGCTAACTTTGGGATTACATCAATTTGTGTGATTTAGTAAGTGATATTTATTTGATCCAGAAATCTATGATAGATTATTCAACTCTTGTACTCAGTCAGACTATGTGGTAGAATCGTGAAAATATATCCTAGATTGGTTCCACCGCCTTATGTGTTTCAGCTGCTTCAACACCAGTACTCACCAATGTCATATTTTGGTTTGAAGGGTAGTGTAGCCGACAAACTTATGTAAGATGCCACATATTCTACTATCAGATTGTGACATATTCAGATGACATGTATTCCAAGCGCTGACCTGCCACCAGTAAATGATTTTGCCCTTTATTCTTATATAATAAATATCCAATTACACTTTAAATAGTATATTACAGTATTTCACATTAATAATCTTTAATTTTATTAACAAATGTTTTCATCATTCTTTACAGATGTGAACAAGGCTATTAATAATAGAAGTACAAAATTTATAAAAGACTATTAAAGACGTAAGAGGTTGAGCGCAAAATAATCTATAAATAAAAAAAAATAGAAGTGGGTATTGCACTTTTAGAATATAGAAATATGGAAGAAACACTAAAAAATAAAATGTAAGTAATGTTTTTTAGATCATGAACACCTACAACCACATACAATTCCTGCTCTTTAAATTAATTTAGTATTATAAATGTAAAAGTCTGTCTTCAAAGGGGCTGAAATAGGAATTGAAACAGCATTTATGCGGACTTAGCTGCATGATGCTGTCAGCTAGTTTATAATTAAATGCAAAATATATGCACTAAAACAATTAAATGTAAAGAATACAATGTCATAATGTGTACTTAAGAAATAGATTATCATTAAGAAATAATATGGATTCAAGTTTGATACCTTCCGGAAGGTCATCAATATAAATTAAAAAAAGTAAGGGCCCTAAAACACTACCCTGTGGCACTCCACAGTAACTATAGGTAATTTGAGCTATAAATTTTTTATGGTTTCCATATTTCAACACATTTATATAAAAAAGGATGATAGGTTCGTAGTAAATATTATTTATTATGTGGCTCGGTGTATATTCTTACCCGCTTGACTCGGTGGTGGCGCTTGGCGTGTCGTGTCACCTGTCGTGCCTGTGGCTGTAAGGGGCTGGTATTGGTACTGCTTATTTGACGCATAGCAAAGCCTGTATCTTCAAACGCTTTTGTTCTGTGTGTATTTAAATTCTGAAAATGTGATAATTTTTGTTTAATAAACTGCGATCGAATTAAACCTTCATATGCGGCCTCTAACTCATGAAATTTAGCGCAAGTACGTCCCACATGTGCAGCCGTATCCCCTGAGTACACGGTTACAAATAACGAGAAGTGTGTTTGATATGACCGAAAAAAGAGGTTTTTTTTAAAAAAAATACGATTTGATATAAATCTGATAATACGAAATAAATATGAAATACGAATAATGCAATCGGCCAAGTAACCGGTCATTCATATAGTTTTATTGCCATTTATGTTTGACGTTTAATATTTACTACGAACTCAGTTTTCACTTAGTCATAC
The DNA here is from genome assembly GCA_018236225.1 of Emesis tegula. NCBI lineage: Eukaryota > Metazoa > Arthropoda > Insecta > Lepidoptera > Riodinidae > Emesis > Emesis tegula. Next base: position 3,077 of record DVYS01000007.1, on the reverse strand, counting down.
ACTAGGTGTTACAGGATTTATTTTAGTGTTTCAAAAAATGTTTTGTGCATGTGTGTGTGTTAATTAATCTATGCAAGTATAATGAAGAGAGGTGTAACTCCTTATTCAACCGTCCCTCTATGCTGAGCTGTTCTCAGCCATTGCCCTCAGAAGTGACTGTGCAGCAGTAGCCTCGGTCTGTAAACTTGTATGACGAGTTCAATGAATTTACTTCCCAAATAAAAATACAAGACAACAAAAAAATTATAATGTACTGTGATGAAATTAGTAAGAATATGGGACAAATTCTAACTAAGCAGTCTCTGGTTCACCTGTATCTTACTTTTGTATTCCTAGTTCTAGTTTTTTACAAATTATAGAAAAAAATATTTCGTATAAGCATAGTAAAAACACTGTACTAAACATTTGTATAAGGAGAAGAGTTAATACTGATTTAAAATGTATAAAGAAGTATTTTAATAGATTATACTTGTTAGAAGTTGAAAACGAAATAATTATTCGCATTACCTAATTGCAACAGTTTGCCACAGACTAAAAAAAGCAAGAACAAATGTTTATTCTAGTAAATCAATGTCAATGTAAGACATGTTGATACGAGTGTACATCTTAATGGAAGCAATCTGGACCTGGTGGACTCTTTTTAGTTAGGTGCCCTGCCCATGAAGTCCCTCTCATTAAATTAACTTAGCAAATAGACTTAGTTCAGCAGCTTATGCATTTAAAAATATCGACTTTAACAGATGTTGAGACTGCAAGAATTGTGTATTTTAGTTACTCCCACAGCATAAAGTAATACAGAATTCTTCTCTGGGGAAATTCTTTTATAATAAATACTTTATTTATATTGCAGAAAAAAGCTGTGAGGGTAATTTACAATCTTAACCCGGGAAACCTTCCCTGCCAGACAAATTCAAAGAAATCAATATTCTAACTGTAATGTCTGTAATTTATGTCCATGTATTGAGTGTATATCCGTAAAAATATTTGTTTATTAAGGAAAAATGGTTATGTATACTCATTAAATACAAGGAACAAAAACCGTCTTCTTGTGCATGCATCTCGGCTGCATTTAATTAGAGACTCGTTCATGGGGCTACGGGATTTTACAAGAAACTTCCCGAAGCTATAAGAGAGCTATCAATAAATAAATTAAAAAAACGTGCAAAATGTAACCTTTTAAAAAAGGATATTATAAAATATAAGATTATAGAAGACAAATAAAATAAGCCTGGGATTAAATGCTGCTCAGCCCAATCTCTATTATTTTGTATAATATAAATTAATAATTGTAATATTGTTTTGTAATTGTTTTAAACAAGCCCGCTTAGTTTCTTCTTCGGATCTTCTCAGTGTATGACCGCGTTCCGATCCGGTAGTAATTGTCGTTTTGGTAGTTTAATTGTTTACTCGTCAAACGTGCCTGTGATAGGTGAATTTAGAAATAAACTTTTGAATCTTTAAATCTTTGAACCTTTGAATCTGTGAATCTTTGAATCATTGAATCTCTGAATTTCTGAATCTTGGAATCATTAAATCTTTGAATCTCTGAATCTCTGAATCTCTGAATCCTTGAATCATCATATCATATATAAGCCATCAGTCTGAAAGAACGTAGCAAGGAATTTGTTGAGGATTTTGACCATTTGATAACATTAATAATTATGACACAGTTCAGCTAAAGTTAACATAAGTCATGGAAATACAAAAGGGCACAATTAAATTTTTCAAATCATTGACTATAAATAGTAAATTAATATAAAAAAAACATAACACATTCTTATATCATGTTTTTTATGTATACATTTTAATTATTATTATATTATATTATAATCATATAAATACACACATAAACCCCGTTTAGAGATATTTGTAAAAAAATACTGGCCAGTTTTAAATTCTATTGAAGAAAGCTTATTTTCTTAACCTTGTTGAACAATTCTAAATTTGAATTTGAAAAAACGAATCAAAAACAAAAGATTTATGCGGCATAATGGTAGTGAAGTCCGAAGGTTTCGATTACCTACAGTAGTATTTGGATATTTTTTGTGTCAGATTTAAATTTTATGACAAGTTATCCGTTAATTTTGAATTAATGTTATTGGGTGTATCGTGCAGCCGCGACATTTAATCAGAGAGGAAAAATATTGAGTAGGTATATAGGTAGGTAGTATGCTCCAAGTTGGCTACTCAACGGAGTATTGCCGAGGAGATTGGGACAAGACAATACGTGATCTCAAGGTTATGGTCTCACTATCGTGCTACTGGTGAAGTGGCTGAAAGACAAGACCGATTAAGAATTATACCCGACCAAAAATCATTAAAAATTATATTTAAATAATAATATATAAATTTACAAATAAGTAAAATAAAATAATAAAAAAAGTATGACAATGTAATATAAAAGCTATCATCTTATTATCATTAAATTTACTTGTGATTTACCGCAATGCATATGCAACTTGAGATAAATCGCACGTGTATTATTTCGACTTCTCATCATATTAAGTCAAATCGTGTACACGTTTGTACACTTAGTGATTAATGTAACATTATATCCACAGTAACATGAAAATAAAACACAGTATAATTACAAGGTGGTAGAGTTCCGCATTGACTCGCCCGGGTCTGGTACCACCGCTTTACCTATTCCTACCGCAATAGCGTCAGTGCTTGTCGCTGTCATGTTCCGGTTTGTAGGGTGAGGTAGCCGGTAAACTTATGAATGTGGCATTAGAACTCGCCACAAGATAGCTACGCATCATTTTCACCTTTGGTGTCTAAAGGCGATGGTTGTCTCTTTCCATCAGGAGAACCATTTGCTTGTTTGCTATCTTATATATAAAATAATGAATACACAGAAAATTTAAGAAAAGTGATGTACTTATTGTATTAAGTAATGTATTTACTATTAATTATTTTAAATTAATTATTTATTAATTGAAAACCCTGCCCACATAAAGGGCCATTTTGGCATAGCCTAGCCATAACCTTACATGCCCTTCGCAATTTGACCTTCCCCTTTCAACTCTATAATATCTGTTTCATGTGCATCCATCATTGATTTCTGCCTATCGGCA
>DVYS01000006.1:0-14149 GCA_018236225.1 Emesis tegula | reverse complement strand
GGTTTAAAATCAAACCTTCCAACATTTTTAAGTCATCATCATATTTTAACCAATTTACACAAAACCTTTAACGAATTTGGTTCACGACAACGACAAACACTGACGCTATTGCGGCAGGAATAGGTAAGGTGGTGGTATCAAGACCCGTTCGAGACATAGCAGAACTTTACCACGTAAGTAGTCACGATGCTAGGGACAAGTATTGGCTTTTTATCGCCTTTTACGAAAAGCAGCAGTTTTAGCAGTTAGGCAGTTGATCTATTCTTACAGTGGGCCCCGGATCAACACGGTGGTTTTTATGTTTAATATAGACTGGTAATATAGAAATACCTCGACCGTTCTTTATCTTAGTTTTAGATTCGTTTTTGTGGAGCACCTAATGTCATGTGTGCAATGTTGACGATGTGTGAAAAAATTTCCTTCATGCAAAAGAACCGTTTAAAAATAATTGCTATGGTGAGGCTACCTAGGCTATCCAGGCTCAATATATAGACCAAAATATGAGTGTTGGTGGGTGGTTACTTCGAGTCTCCTTTTTTTTATTTAGCAGTGTTAAAAGTGACTTAACTTTTTGCTCATCGCTAATCAGTCGCCAAGACAAACAAAATTTGCCTGATTGAGTAAAAAAATCTATAAACCGGTTGACGCTGCACAATATTCGTGAATATTCCCGCTAACGTATGGAATTTAAGGCATTCAACATTATAGAAATAATATGGGCTCAAATTATAGGCTATTTTATTGTGTATTCGATTTGCTTTGCGTCATTTGCCTATTCTAATGTAATATCTAAATCTATCGATTGACTATAGTAAAATAATAAGTATTTTGGTAGGGTTCCTAGTTTTGACAATAACCCTATTGGCTTGTTTTTTTTTTTTGAGTGGTTCCAGAGCCAAAATTTGACCTCTCTGCAGTTTTCATATGCAGATTTATTTTATGGCATATTTGAAGTCGCATGTGTAGACTAGTTATAGCAAAATAATTATTGAATAATGAAATAACATTAAAATTGAATTCGTAAATTGATTTCAGGCTATACTGCTCGCAACAATACCATTCCGCTGTTTACTGCGAATAAATTACGGGCTTGCTAAAAGAAGCTTATAATCAAGTTACACCGGTGAACAGGAAAAGAGTTGTTGAAAGAACAATAAGGATTATAAATCAAGAATCTGGTGACGTTCGTTTTGATAATATACAAAACAACGAGATCATAATAAATCTAGAAGATTGTAAATTAGAAACTGAAAGCGATGGTTTATGATGGAGGATAATAATGGAGGAGAGAAAAATCATCGCTTTCGAATATACTCCATTATTAACTGGTTCAGATTAAATAAATAATATAAACATGAATGTGTTTTATTTTTGTGTAATACTTTATTTAGTTTTCCCAAAGCAAATTATACACTGGCATACCTATACATAGTAAAGTCATAGTGACATATGTCATAGGACTCATGCTATATTTTACAAGGTATAATACAATTTTTTGTACCCCTCGTTTTTGCATCGTGGTGTAAAAATACTTTAAAAATTGAAATCACTGTAACACAGTATCAATTTTCAAATTGACCGGTTTACTTTCCCAGACCAGGAGCAGAATTAATAAAGTACTGGTTTCTAATGTTTACCGGTTAGATATCAGTAACCTAAAAACGCAATAATTTTGGACACGGTGACAATGGTAGATACCGGTTTAAAGAATAAACCGTTATCATCATCTCTACTAGGTAGAGTTCAGAAACGCCTCGTCAGGGTCCGGTACCTACCACCGCCTTACCTATTCCTGCGGCAATAGCATCTATATAACTTATGCATGTGGCATTCAAATCTCGCCGCAAAGATAGCAACAGACTTTAATAAGCTCACATTTCACCTGAAAGATCGTCGTATTCATAATTACCCTTTTAAATAATAGGTAACAAAAAAAAACTTCGATAGTACCATATCTAGGTAATTGCCTTTCAGCGTGACCTTAAATGTGCATTACATTTTCATAATAATTGTTATTTTAATAAGTAACAAGAACTATTTAAGAAGGGAGTTTTCACTCATCAAATGTATATGGAGTTTACTTCATTAGTAACAAATCTGACGCGTGGCAATGGGACTTTTTTAATGTTGCGTAAAAATAGTGTGAACGTGACACTTGTCCAAAGTTACTGCGTTCATTTTATTGACATATTTTAAAGTATATAAGTTTAATGTGTGTCAATGTGATATCTTAGCTCCAAAACGAGTGATCTAAATTGATAGCGTTTTTTTGGGACGAAAGTAATGTTTGTCGAGTTTTTTCTTATTTATATCGCTATCGTCAGGATCTTAATAAATATTTTAGCTAATAATTTCAAATGTTAGTTATATGATTAGTATTATATTACTCCTTAAATAAGGATCTCATGATGACCAGCTACTTATGGAAAGATCTCAGTTAATATTCAAGCTAATCATCCCAAATATTGATAATAAGTTAAACTTGTTCTGGCATTTTCTATGCCACGACGCAAAAGCGTCATTGCCTGACGCTGTCATATTCTAGTTTAGAGGGTAAGGTAGAGGATATACTTATGAACGTGACATTTCAACCGAGATACATGGATACAACGCACCTTTATTATATATGGTGTCTAAAGGCAATGATTAGATTATCTCTATCCACCAAAAAGCCCATCTGCTTACTTGCTATCATATAATAATAAAAACACGCCATAAATGAATCTTAGTCAATTTTCAAGCTAAGAATTCTAAATTTTGTTTAAATAACAAGTTTTTTGGTCTTTCTCTCAAAACTCCCATCGGCCACCTTAGAAATTATGCGCCTGGATTACCAGCTTTTTGGCTAATATACACTACGGTCATGCAACAGATTTAAGGTCAAAACCTGCTGATGCTGGTGTATCTCAAGGCTGAGTTCTATCGCCAGCACTATTTTTTTCTGCATTTCAATGATATGCTGCGAATTAATGTACAATCCTAAAAAAGGCACGGTTTTGCGCGTGGTAGAAAAGACTAAACAAGATTTAAAAAGCTAGGTGTGCTCAGTAGAACAAAGCAGTCCGGTCACTTGCTAATATATTGAGCGCAAATTCATCAAATTTGTAATATACTCATTGTTGAGTAGAAGCAACCTAGTATCAGGTCCTTCTTTTTGCTCAAATTCAACGACCTATTTGAAATCGGTTAAATTCAATGGCACTGCATAGTGATGTTGATTTGTTCCGCATCCATTATCAAATATTAGATGGGGAATGATCCTTAGAATTGTTCAGATTATTACTGAATTCTACTCCCATCATTTGATATTTGCAAATCACCAACCACCCAGATATTTACATCCACATTCGTGCATTTCTTTAGCCACAAATACCTCCCGCTACTCCTTTGTATATTTTATATTATTATTCACCTAACCTTTCTCTCATTTAAATATCACGAAACGATATGCGTCACTGACCAATAACTGGAGAAGACATTTCACCAATGACATGTGTCAGAAAAAGCGAGATATTATAATAATATACTCTGGACAAATTACACGAATATATCTAACCTCAAAGTAAGCGAATTAGTTATGGGTGTCAGTCAGCGTCATTAATATATATAAATACCCAAATATATTTAATACACTCCCAGGCCCAGAAAAACGAACATATATGCTCATGAAACAAACGCTTGTTCCCGCCGGGGATCGAACCCGGGCCCCATTGATTGCGTAGTCAGGTTCGCTAACTACTTGACTAGCGGGGTGGTCAAGTGGTTAGCGAATCTAACTATTAATTCATATTAGCTCATCTTACTGGTCGCATTTTTCCTCCCTCAAGCGAGACATTCACATGTTGTTTATCCTAAGCCTGGTGGAATAGGTAATGCGGTGATAAGCTTCACCTATTCCTAGAGTGTTGTTAATTATCGCTGTCGTGTTTTGTTAGCAAAGTAACATGTGACGCTACACACCTTAAAAATATTTCGCTAGACACCCGAAGAGTATAATTCTGCGTTGATACCCTGAATACTGTTAGGCGATAGTTATCTGTTTCTATGAGAACCATTTGCTTGTTTGCTCAGTTTGCAGTTCGCTGACTACAGGAAGGATAGAAAAGTGTATTATTACCCAGTTCTTCGCTTTCCCCATTTCCTGTTAATATGAAATTCGAATTAGTCCCTACGGACTAAGTTCCTTATTAATACCGAAGATTTTAATGCTGCGCTTCTACCCACCACTAGAAGAAAGGCGATGGTTATTTCTTTCTATCAGGAGAACCATTAGGGATTCCAATCCGTTCGGATTTCACCGGATTGACGCCAATCCTACCGGATCCGGAAAAGTATTTTCTCATAATCTGTTTCCTTTTTAGCTTTAATTTTCCTATTCCCTTTTTTGCTTGCAGGATTTGATTTTCCAGTTCCTCATTTAATGCCTTTTTTCTATTGGCAATGACAACCAGAAATCAGAATCTATATTTTCGTCTGCTGTTTCTGTCACATTTTCTTCACATGATATTTTTTTAGGCATAAAAACTGTATAGTCAGCAGATATTCCTCATATTTTCTTATAGACCGGTACTTACTTAAACCAGTATCTTGTAGACCCAACTTATCGATATACATATATAAAAACGAAATTTTGTCTGTATGTCATTTAAAGAATCGTGAAATGAATTTAATCACATGTAACTAAATTAATAGTTTACGATTCAACTACTTTAGCAAAGTTATTGTGCATGAGCCCACGAAGGTTGGTACGGCGAATTTTTGACAGATGGCGCCACTGTCAAGTGGTGTAGCAACGCAAGCAGGGCACAGCTAGTCATAATAAATCTAAGATCAGTGTCAGTCTGTTTTGCATAATGTTTTTAGGTAGGTAGGTAGGTAGGAACTAAAACACGCCGGATCCGCCGAAGCAGATTGCAATCCCTAAGAACCATCTACTTGTTTGATAATGAGAAATGATTATTAAGTCTAAAAAAAGTTGGTTCGTATTAGTGTTTAGGTCGAACCTCGCCTTAGTAACCTCGTCGGCTTGAGAGCAGGAATCGTGGCGTTTCAATGCGGTGAGATCAACGGAGTAGGAACTCGTTGGCTTTCATATTATACACTGCGTCGTACTGCGCGGTTGTTAGAGACACCTCAAAAACAGACAAAATAAAACAATAAATAGGTATAATTATTTTATTTTTAAAGTTTGGCATTGTTATTGGCCTGCATGACAACATTTATCTATTAGTTTCATATCTGTATATTACAACGATTAACACCTTGAAATTGCAATGTGCAACACTAGAAATTACATCATGACAGTGTATTCTTAAAATAATAATTTTCAGATAAAAATAAATTATTTATTTAAAAACAATTAAGACAATTGATTATAAATACATACTTTAGGTATATATACCAATAAGGTACAACAGTAAAAGGAATGATCCATCAGTCAGAACAGCTAGAAGGACACTAACGACAAGACAGTGTCGAAAGCATTAAATTTCAAACATTTAAATTCATTTCGTAGGTATCGAACAGAATATAGTTTTAGTTCTATAGTAACGTCAATAAACCTTACAAAGACATCTCAAACACTGGTTTATAATTATGAATCAGTTACTCATATTTTGCATTTAAAACTTTCATCTGTGCAACAACACTCTCTCTTCTTACAATATTAGTTTTTCTTCGTTACACAGGCCTTCATACAAACAAGTTTAATTGTGTGCGTAGTAGCGTAATGCGTTATGATATAATAACGTAACGATTGAGCGCTACACACATGCTCAAATAGATATGTTTTTAATATTAATCAAAAATATATTAGTACCATAAATGTCAAATTAAACCTTTCTTTAGGTTAACTCACTCGGTCGGGACAAGTTATGGTTATAAGTACAGTAAACACTATTTATACATTGTATTTTTATCTATTATATATTGATAGAATAGTTAAAATCAAGCAGCGAAATATTTTGACTCGTTTTGTTTAGCTCGATAATTTAATGAGATCATTTTACGATATTTGTGAAAGTTAAATTCTTAACACTGTACAGTTCTTCAGTGTAGCGTTTATGTTATAGATATCTAAATTCGTTTTTATATTATACAGTAACATTAGCAAGATATTTTTTTTTAATCTGCCGTCCCTAATTTTAAATGGAGCATCTGTGGTGGTATATATAGTTCTCTTAGTACAACACCAATTCTATGGACAACAATTCACAGCGCGTATGGAGTATAGAGATCTGGTGTACAATCTCATTGCGAAATGTGTCTTTGAAACGGTTTAGAAAAATGTATGCCAAGTGACAATACTTAAATTTAGCTGAAACGAGAAAACCAATCAACAAATTTCTGTTATTATTTAAACAATCATAGAACAGTAAAAACGAGCAGAAGTGCGAAGTAGGAGTGGCACGAGAGACACAATCATGCTAAGTTTAGTCTTGTCTAATGTCTAGACATAATAACGTAATTATGCCTTTTTGATGCGATCTTAGAGTATGATACTCTCATCAAATCAACCAAGCGATCAAATATCATAGTAGAACAAAGATAATAAAAAGTTTCGTATCATCGGTAAGAATGAAAAAGTCATTTAACTCTAAAATTTAACATAAAACCCCTCATGTTATAGAAAATCTAATTATTACAAAACCGAGAAATGAAAAATAGGAAATGCATTGCGATGTCGACCTTAACACAACGGTATAAAATTTACTACTGTGTTCAGTGTAAATAACGCGGTCTTTGATATAATAGCGATTTAAAAAAAATGAGAATAAGACAAGAAAATTTAAATAGTGAAGTAAATACCATAACATATGAAGCAGAATAAAATTTATTGAAAGGCCGATAGGTATGTTTTAAAATATTCCGTCTCGAGGTTTTAAATTCTTTTTGACTAAAATAAAAGTAGAGTACAACCCATATACTTATATTATGTGAGAGTTTGGCGACAGCGGTTACGATACAAATACCCTTACAAGTGTAGAAGTTAAGAAGTGGTACACTTCCGATTGTTTTTACTATTCCGTGAAAACAACTCACTTGAGGTCAACGTAGATGGCGCTCATGAACATGAATATGTTACTTAGGTAAGATATTTTAAAATTAAAAAGGCATATAAAGACTGTGCCACTAGTCTACATTGCGTTACTGCGGCACAAAATTAAGCCTAGATCTGATTAATCATTAAATTTGTATATATTTAATAAACTTATTTATTAGTTATTGGCGTACAATATTGGTCAAATCTTGCATCTTTTTAAACTAATTAAACCCGATTTGTGCGATTATTTAATGTATAATAAAAATTCTCATGGACAATTTTAGTTGTGTACTTACTTATCTAATTATATCGACCAGTACAAATGGTGTTGTGTACAAATAAGAGCGCATTTTTTTTTAAATTATAGGCGTAAGAAAATATTTCAGTTTATGGGTGTCTAGGGTAGAAATGTGATAACCCATATTATAAGGTTCACACGGAGAACAAGCCCCGGTTAGAAACAATAAATAACAGTTCTAGAAGTAGCTACTCTAGTCAATTCCGGAACTGTTATTAGCCCTTATTAGTATTGAGATGAAGTGAAATAAAATTATTAAACTTAGTACTTTTAGGACTTTCTTAACAATTTACTGTAATTTATTATACACTTCTTAAAACTTGTCCCTTTGCTACGATCACTCCATCTTTATTTCATGCTATCTTTATAAAACGTTTCTTTAGAAAGTCGTTCTTCCTTACTCCCAATTTAAGTCAATGTGATCGCGATGACATATTATCGCCCATTTGGTGTATTTTTTAAAATGTGTTTTTGCCCTCCCTTAAACAATAATTCAAAATAATTAAGGTTAGTTTGAATACGTAAACGAATAGAATCTAATAGAATTATTAATAGAACCATATAGCTACGTGTGTACTGCGTACGTCGCAGAAAATTAGTTTCTAACACATAAAATCTTATTTACGTGTCTTACATTTGAAGTGTATGTGTGATTTCATTATTACAAATGTTGTACACAAAAACATAATATTATTTCGAAAGAATACAATTATTTAACTTAATTCTAAAATAAAATCATAGCACTGTTATACATATACTTACGTGGTTAATTATATCCACTACTTAAAATATGTTACAACTAAAATTAAAATATGCACAAGATATAATTTAGGAGTTGCTATTCTAAAATAAAACTGTAAACAAAAGAGCCCGTAAACCTTTACTTTCTAAGTGATGTAATAATTTTGTTACATTTTTCGACGTCTGTAATATAATCAATTTTGATCTCATTACAATTAAAAAAAAATTTGGGTTATTTACAAAACTAGTTTGTAAAACATTTGTGTTGGTCACACAAATGTATGTCCCCGTCGGGAGTTGAACCCGCGCCTCAAGGACAGCGTACTCGACCAACGGGGCGGTTTATATGTATTTACTTGAATTACTCGAGATTTTTACTTATTTTATATCGTAACCAGTAAAAACGATAATCATGTCCGAATTCATAATAGTCCTTAGGATCTAAAGGATTGCTCCTTAAGGCTAGGAGGCATGTAAATGTCCTGTAGACGTATCCTACCTACAACGTATTTATTACATTAACGATATTTTTAACAATGAATAGTATAGAAAATATAGTTCAACATATATTTGCGAAATTTTCCAAATTAAAATTTAGTCTATGATTTAAGTTCATAAATAAATCAAAACTTTTATAACGGTAAACTAACCATGTCACTATTATCGTGGTTAATTTTGCACCGACCCGCTGAACTACAAACACTGGCGAGTTACGCGTCGCAGTGTTCGTAATCGCCATTCTTCGGTTTGAAGGATTAAAGAAAAAGATAAACGCTATGCAAATGCTATAAAATACATGCAAATGTGTCATAATACTCTCGCAACACAGAACGCAACAGTACCTTCTTTGCTGTCGGTAAGTTTTTTTTATTGCCATTAGAACCATCGCTTACCATACGATACTTAATTAGAAAAATACAGATAAATGCGACCTTTGAAATGTTTCTATTCTAATAAAATATAAATGCGAATGATATGAAGATGTTTGATGGATAGCCAGGCCTCAGCTTCTAGAGGATTAATACGTTGGTAATTAGGTAGTCATTTACATTGATTAAAAAACTTTATTTCATGCGATATAAACCTATTCTTATATATTTTAATAGAGATTTTTTAGAAAGCCTACTTTTACTTAACACTGTCGCTGTCGAAGTATGTCTTCATTGAAAACGCTGTTGTTTTTAACACGACGGAGTAACACAAAAAAAAATCTTATTTGAAGTCTTATTTTTAAAACTGATTATATCATACATAGAACTTTGTAATAACTACAATACATCTTATTCTGTAATCTAAAACATCCAGTTTCTTTTGTTTTGCTTGTTTTTGACATTGGACCACACACGTGGATATATGCTTATAATTCTAAAAACAAAGAATATTGTTATGACTACGAGATCGTTCATGCTATTTTTTTTTATTTTTTTTTAACATTGGACCACACACGTGGATATATGCTTATAATTCTAAAAACACGGAATACTGTTATGACTACGAGAACGTCCATGCTATTTTTTTTATTTTTGCTTGTTTTTGACATTAATCCTGTAATCTAAAACATCCAGGTTTTTTTGCTTGTTTTTGACATTAATCCTGTAATCTAAAACATCCAGTTTTTTTTATTTTTGCTTGTTTTTGACATTAATCCTGTAATCTAAAACATCCAGTTTTTTTGTTTTGCTTGTTTTTGACACTGAACCACACACGTGGGACACACGCTTATAATTCTAACAACACGGAATATTGTTATGGCTACGAAAACGTACATGCAAGTTTTTTTGTTTTTTCTTGTTTTTGACATTGGACCACACACGTGGATATACACTTACAGTTTCAAAAACACGGAATATTTCTATGAGTACGAGAACGTTCACGCTATTTCTTTCCTATTATTTATAATTAAATATATTATGAACTTTAACTTCCGTGTTTCTAATGTAACATATAATAATAATAATATGTATTCAATATTTATTGTGATTTTTGATTTAACGCTAAATATTAACGGTTTAACTAATATCTCTTTAATTCGGAGATTTGTGCGTAAATTATAGAAATAATGTTATATAACATTCACTAAATTTATTTCAAGTATTTAAAGTAACATAAAAGTTGGCGAAAACGTCCCACGAATGAGAATGGCGGTCGTGAATAAGCAGCGACATTCAATAGTTAGTATTCACTCGTTACTTTATCCGACGCTTCTATATAAACAATTAAACAACTGAAAGTTTATTATTAACTATGCCGAACCAGCCGTTGCCAAGTCAATTATACACACAAGCATAAAAAATATTTTTTGTTTTTGTTTTCTATATACCCCCCTAACGGCCTATATTCTGTTATAACCCATTCGTAGCTCATTTTCGCCAACTACAACAACATTGTCCTAATTTAAATAATATATTTCTGAATAAATCGTTCAGATTTAAAAATCCATTCTAAGAAACTTGTCTGTATTATGATATTACAAAACTATTTTATTACATAGAAATACACAAATATCTTAACTTAATAAGCACCAGACCCACGAATGCAAATATTTATATGATAAGCATATTTATACCTGTCACATAAATTTGTTATTCATGTCGGGAATCGAACCCAAGCTCCTACGTCTTGTAGTTGAGATTAACCACTCGACTAAGAAGCGGTCAAATATTCGAACAACCATCACAATAATTCACAAAATCGTGAAAACATTAACTATCTAAAGTCTAGACTATTAGACATGTAATAACATGTAAAGGGGACACAGGGTCAAAAGGATAAAGTTTAATGTTACTATATCTATTTCTCTCTTGCACAGCTCAATTTTGATTAATTCCAAATTGGCACTACCCATTTCTAATACATTTACAGAGACAATATTTCACAGCTCGCGTTCATTTTAATTATACTGGAAGAAGGAACGATATATTTTATAAGGAATATAGAAGTTTGCTTCATTTTGAAACCTTCGGTAATTTATAATGCACCGTAAAATACAAATCAATGGCACATAAATGTTGCATTGTAATTAAAATATTTATTATTATTTGATATACATTTTCAGTCGTATCTCTATGATAAGATGTTATTGCATCGTTTTTAAATAGAACTTTTTCGTTTCGCCTAATCTTTTTATTACTAATAGTTATTGACATACAAACTTATTAATAAAGCCTTAAAATGTTTCGCACAATTGTTGTTTGTACTGAATTATTTTAGCCTAGGTATAGCTTTCCTTAAATTTTAATGATAAATTTTAATGTTAATGCACCAAGTTAAATTTTACGACGAATAATTTAATAATCTCAATTGTTTTAAACTTCTAATTGATCATTCGCCTAATTTTAAAGTACCGAAATATGTTACAACTATACTTTCATTTTTATTTAACAAAATAACTGGTAATTGTAAAAAAACTTTGCGTTTGAATATTTATCTGTTACATAAGATGTCAGTTGAAGATATATAAAGTCACCGGGAAGCAGACAAGCACAAGTGAAGCAAACAAAACAGTAAAGGAAAAGGGAGCGAAAACCTTTGTGGTACATTTTACCCCGCACTCTCCTTGCCTGCATGCATTATTTTTTTTTTCTACGTATTAAAGCAACTATTTAATCTTTACATAGACAAAGTTTAATATTACAAACTGCAAATTAGGTTTAAAAATTTTAAGCCAAACTACAATTCTGCGATAACAACAATTAGGCTAAATAATTATTAAACATAGCATTTTAGGCCAGTGATATGTGAAATAAAGTTAAAAACAATATTATAACCACACAGAACTCAGCCCTTACGATTCCAATTTAGTATTCCAAACAATTAGTTCTCAAAATATAGAATCGTGTCAGGTGTACTAAAATGATATTCGGGCCATACTTATATTATGGAAAACGATTGGAAACGAACAAAATATATAGTATTCTAATAAAACAGATATTTTATTAGATTACTATATATTTTGTTAAGACGGCCTAGGAATATACAAGTGGAGTATAGTTAAATTATTAAAATATATTTTGTATTAAAATAACTTACCCGAAATAATACGAAAATTTAGTGCCACATTAATTAAAACCGGTTTCGATTTATACATACCTTAAGAACTATAAAATTAAAGATCATCTTATTAGATATAGCTTAGCACTGAAAATATTGTAAAAAGCCCAACTGGTGACTTTAATATAAATAATATTGACAAATTTAATAGTGTAATATTTTATTACAGACTTCTTACATCAATAAATATTGTAAAATATATGAAAATATTTATACCAAGTAAAAATATTCAAAACGAATCATTTAAAAGCACCAATTCAAAATACTGACATTTCTGTCGTACTTTTGTGCTTGTTTCAAGTATATTAAATACACAAATATAAAAATTTATTATCCTGATAAAGCATAGTACAATTATCGTTCAATCAGCGCGCGCTGTACGTATTCGATCTGTTGCAGATATGTTAAAGATGGAAGAGTAATAACGTCATAATAGTTTGCGCTTTTTTTTCGCCTGCTGCGATTATTTTGCAAGGAAGCAAATTGTTATTGCAGCAGTTTTTGTTTGAATTGATTTTGACAAGATCAACTTATGCCCATGATAAATAATGCTGCTTAAGTCATAGCTCTTGTTGTTGTTCGCCGCTTTCTAGCATAACGTAAAGCATGCAAGCAAGCAAGCAAGCTCTACTGATGAAATTGCATTGTCAGACCGAATAACCAAATGTCTGTACAATACTTTTATTAATTTTGGTCGAAACGTGGATTAGGCCGAATCAGAAATTACGACTGGATACGACTTTCCCAAGTGACAATTAAATTTCAACAGTCTTAATTTTTTCCATACTAAAACTAAACCGAATATTCGCTTTTAGACCGAAACCAGAACTCCGACCGAATATTATGGACAAACTAAACAAAACGCTTTAAATCCAACGAGAATAATTATGAAACACAGTTTAGACCCAGAATATTCGATCGGATCCATCAAAAACCAATTACACTAGCTTACAAAGTTCTTTCCGTAAATAACATCACAATTTACAGAGAATTATCACAATAATATTCGCACAGTCGATACAAAATAGTACCCACGTTAAAATTTCCAACCTCTAAGGCTCTGATTCAAGATTTGTGCTACAGAAATTAATTTAGAAAGAAATAAGACGAAATCGTGGTATTCATTCCTTCATTTTTTTGAGTTATTTGGTTGATTATGTTTATTCTCCTTGAGAGGTATCTGAAACATTAAAAAATATATAAATATCAAATAATAATTATCACTGGACAAATTAAAGGCAAAGGTTTACGTATAGACTGCAATGGCTATAGGACCATTGGTAATCTTAGTGTTGAAGGAAAGAAGAATGCAAAGGAAGTTCGAAGAACTACCGCAAAGAGGATGTATGGATCAAGTTTTCTCAAGGTATATGGAAATATCATTGAAAGGAGAATGCAAGGGAACTCTGATGAACTATCGTGGAAGATGTTCTATAGATCAAGATCTCAATCGCAATGTCGTAACCACTGTAGATCAGAGGTTTTCTACGGTTTTAAAAAAGCGTACGATAGAGTTATGAGAAAGAAACCAGCACATTACCCAGTTATGGGATTGATGGGCCTCTACTGCGTGCTTAGCAATCTGTATGTCGGGATTCAAAGCAATCAAATGCAAAGAAGCAAGACGACAACATGTCGCCCTGGTTTTATGTAAATATGGCATCACCATGGGTTGTTTGGCAAAATAAGAAAGAGCTTGCTCCATTGGTCCGGTCATAGTAAGAGCAGTATATCGAAGGTTAACAAAACATATATACAATGCGAATATGGAAGGATGTAGGTACAGGGGAAGACCTAGGCTAACAACTGTTAAGTTGAAGTTAAGAGTGGGAATGTGGAGGAAACAATCCAAATTTGTAAGGATCGTGACATCTGGCATTGAGTTGTGTGGTCCTGCTTCCGTAAGAGATCTGGCATGAAGATATGTACTTAAAATTACACAAATTGATCACCCTAGTCTTGATTTATTTGCTAAAATGAAGGGCTTATTTATTAGCTAACAATTACATACAAACATA
>DVYS01000005.1:0-14385 GCA_018236225.1 Emesis tegula | reverse complement strand
TTTACATTTCTATTTAGGACGGCCCTACCGGCTGTGGTTATTCCCAGGCATTCGGCTTGGAAGATAGGGTTGTGTATGCCTAGGTTAGTACTTACATTGATATTAACACCCACCGAGTTTTTAAACTGTCAGTGTATATACTTATTCCTCCTTTCTTATACTTATTCCTTTTATTTCTGACTTGTCCTTATCCTCTTCAAAGTAGTTAAATTTGTATTCGATGGGTTTCTTTAGCACCCTTACGCATGGTGCTTGTAAGATAAGGTTTACTTTTGCTATTTTTTCTAATATGTTCATGTGGGAAGAGGCATTACCTCTTATTTTACCTTGGTTTTAGCCTTAGGGAAGACAGTGCTGCTTTCTGTTGGATGAACAAGGGCAGTGTTGCTATTCCCAGAATGACTTCCATAGCTGCAGTTGGTGTGGTACCCATGTTTCCAGTGATTGCTAGATAACCCTTCCTTTGAAAGCATTCTAATTTTTTTTGCACAGTGTTTAGCTCGGTTCTGAGGCACCATAATATAGCACCATATGCAACTGGACCTCTAATTACTGTGGTATACAGCCATTGAGTAATGTGGGGTTACAATTCCCATTGTTTACCCAATAGTCTCCTACATTGTGCCAGTGATATGCAGGATGAGGTAAGTTTGTTTTCCAAAAATTTACTCGTTTAGTTTACAGTCTATAGTCACGCCCAGATACTTGACTTTGTTAGTTACCTTTAGTTTGGTTCCGAACAGTGATGGCAGTTTTAGGTTTTCCACCTTACGTTTATTTGTTAACAGTACTAGATCTGTTTTTTGCGGATTTACACTAAGTTCTTGTTTGTTACACCATTTCTCTGCCAGTTTTAGACATTTACTCATCATCTGGCAGAGAATGTTCTCGTTATTTCCACTTATTAATATTGCCAGGTTGTCGGCGTACCCTACCCCGGGGTAGTTAGTACCCCGCTTGGTTAATTAGTAATACTAAAAGGCTGTTTATCACTAGATTCCAGATGGTAGGCGACAGCACTCCACCTTGTGGGCATCCTTTTACGACAACAGCCTTTTGTTTTGAGTCTACTTTTATGTGTACTACTCTTTTACTAAGCATGGTTATGATCCATCCTCTTAGGGGATTTGGTATACCGTGCCTTTGAAGAGATTCGTGTATTTTTATAAAGGTCGTCTTGTCGAAGGCCCCCTCAATGACTATGAAGGCTCCCAGACAGGACTGTTTGTTGTTTAATTCATTTAATTCATAACTATATCTATTTATATACGAGTATCATATGATAGCAACAAAGCAGATTGCTTTGCTGATTAATAATAGTATGTATACGTCAGCTCATTCCGTCTCATTTACACTCACGTATTGCAACGTCGTAGTTGAAGCGACAGAATAAGCGCTAATCTCCATGCATGCACTAATAAGTTTATAGTTATTATTATTTTATATATCATAGGTACAGCAAGCAAGCAGACGGTTCTTCTGACAGTAGTTGCTATCCTTGTGACAGGATGGTAGTGCTACATACATAAGTTTATCGGATAACTTTCTTTAATAATTTCTTTGCATCAGGAGTATCATCTGCTTGCTTGATATCTTATGATATAAATAATATTAATATGCTTTTTATCAAAATATACCGCAGAATGAACTGAACAACTGACCGTTAATAGCGGTCGACGTGGCGCTAGGTTTTGATTGAAATTCAATTTCGCGAATAGAGAGCGTTTCTGATACCTATTATCTGTGGAAGCATTTTTAATTTTGCTTGTTTCCTTAACTATACGAGGTAATTGTACACAAAACGAATCTTTGGACAGAACTATTTAAGTTACGCTACCCCTCTGGCAAGGGAACATATGCAGGTTTCAAGGTGTATTCACCTTGTAGTATTTCGTTGCGAAATAAAATACTTTTTAGAGAGTATCATAAATTGAATTGTATACACATTAGGCGGAAAACAACATGTTTACTTTATGGTTCACATTTAAGTCAAAAAAGAAATTGAAACCTAGAGACGGAATATCGACAAACATACCTTACTAACTTTTATTAAATTTATTTTGCTTCACATGTCATTACATTTACTTAACTTTATAAATTTTCTAAAGTTATATTCTCATTTAAGAAAAAATTTTGCTATTTTATCAAAGATGACGTTATTTACACTGAACATAATAGTAAATTTTATACCGTTGTATTAAGGTTGACAGAACATTTAATAATTTTCATTTTTAATTTTTGTAATTAGATATTCTATTAAATTAGGTTTTTTATTAAAATTAAATAAAAGTATTCGTTAAGTAATTAGATACACCTCTATCCTCCATTTTTAATTATCTTTCTGCTATTATTTTTGCGTTCTAAGATCACTCAAAACACCATAATAACGAGCATATTAAAATTTGGCAAAATGTTTAACTGCTAGACAGTTCTATAAAATACTGAAGTCAATTTAGCGAAACATCGCATAAATGTGGCACGCGGGCCACACCTACTTCGTGCTTCTGCTCGTTGTTTTATTATCAAGTCATAGAACAAAAGTCGTTGTTTATGGTGTCAATAATTCAGCTCTGAGAGGTTGTAAACGTTTTACCTTACCCCTGTATAAATGTGGGTTTCAAGATCCAGACCTTGTTGTATTTCATTTCGTTAGTTGTATAACATCATATTATTTTTATATGTAATAGGCGTTACACTAGTTTACATTTTCACATCTATACGTTGTTAAAATTACTCTCTTGACAGAACGAAATAAATTGCGTTATCCATTCAATGAAGGAATATATACATGCAAGTTACAATATCTAGACTTATGCCAGACCAGAGTATTTCATTACATAATAAAAATTCATTTAATTAAGGAACATTTATTTATTTTTATATACAATAGGCGGAACACTAAATTTTAAAATACACTTAACTTAGTGATCGACATTTTACACATGTATACGCATTTCACCTTCTAGACCATTTTTTTTGCCTTTTCCTTAATATAACAGAACATTACTCTAAATAAGAGTCAATCCTTTGCAAAAAGAATCATTACCACCTTTGACATCCTGTCACATTTTTTTATTGTAATAGATTTCTCTTAGCCTCCTGAGACCCAGGGTACAAAATTTATTTAGATCCATGTAATTTTTTAGGAGATGTTATTTTAATGTATACAAATAATAAAAAAAATATTTAAAAAAATCCTTCCCTCCCCAAAGCCTGGAAATAGGGGGTATCACAGATGATACTATGGGTCTGAATGAAATAAAAATCAAACTTTGATATCATTTATTCATAATCATTTTGTTTTGTATGAAACTCGTAAAAACAGTTTCTATTGACATTAAAACATAAAAAAATGTTACAACCGGAACATTTCACAAAAGTAAGTTGGTGACATCCCTTCCTTCGACACTTCGACCTATTATTTTGATTGCCCTTGACACAGACAGGTAAGTGTTGTGCTTCTTTTACCCTTTTAGAAACATGAGGAATAGGTTCCACGAGTCGGTGTTTTCTGGATGAAGATGCAGGAAGAGCCTCTTCTTGTTCTGCGAGTAATAATGGCATTGGACTTTGACGTGGACTGTTGCGAGTAATGCGATCCATAGTTGGGCTTGAGCACTGCAGCATAGACGGTGGAAGTACTCCGTCGTAAATTAACTGTTCAGCTAAGTCCATTTTAAAGTCCAAATACTGCATTATTTGTTTACGCGGTAGGCCGTTTTTTAAGGCATCATTGCGGTATTCTATCCATGCTGAAGCAGCAGCAAAATCAAAAAAGTGAAATATAGTCCTTACTGTCCATTTTCCAGTTCTTCCGCGCATAGGGTATTTTGCCATAATTCTGTCTAAAAGATCTATTCCCCCCATATAACTATTATATTTTTTAATAGCTACTGGCTGTGTCACAGTAAGGTACTGCTGATCTTTTTTACTCCAGCGTCGGCAAGTTCCGAGAGGTTGAACAGCACTCTCAGTGGATGCTATATGAATGGGCTTACTGTCGAGCCACTTTATTACCGCAACCTTTTCATCTTGCCTTACTATACTATCGTAGCTACCTCGGCCGCTAGTTTGTAACGTTCGATCAGATTTTAGTAATGTTTTTTGTTTTTTCTTCTTTTGATTAGGACGCGTGTATTCAGGTACCCGATTTTTCATAAGGGTACCTGTCCCATGCATGTTTCTCGCTACTAAGTTGTCCAAAAGAGGTATTGAAGTAAAATAGCGGTCAAAATAGATTGATGTATTCTGTGGCAAAGTATCGGCAAGTTTTAAAACAACACGACCCCCTAAATCTATTTTTTCTGGCAATGGATATAACACAGAATCGATTGTACTGCCTTTTCCTTGGTAAAGGTACAAATCTAAAGGTAGGCCATTGGGATTCGCCATCAAGAATACTTTGATTCCTTCAGGATTTGGTTTTCCTTTAACCACTTGCTTCTGCTTACATTTTCCAGTAAAAGGAATTATTTGTTCATCGATGGCTACACATTTTTCCCTACGGTTTTCTCTACAGGCCTTTTCAATTTGAGAAACTATCGGTCGAACCTTCCAAAACCTATCTAGTTCTTTCATAGCTGTGGAAATTTGATGATCTTCCACAACTTTGATGTTAGCTCTAATATTAAAATATCTATTACGAGTAATTGTTTCAGATATGAGCTTTACCCTAGTTTTTGCTGCCCAAAACATTCTGATCCTTGGAAGACCTAGAATACCTATAGCCATTGAACAACCGATAAAAGTCCGTATCTCTTTTGCTGTTGTATTTAAAGACTTCCCAGTTCGATTGACACTAGATGTGTTTGTACAAATTGAAATTATATCGAAAAATGAGGGATCAATGTACCTGGAGAAGTATTGATAAGAGTTTTTAATTGAGGAAATCTCTTCTAATGGTGGATCAATATCAGGCGCATTCCTGAAATTTTCTGAACGTATCCATGTCAAAGAACGGTTAACAGATCGTCTATGAGAGGCACCTTGAGAGGTACTAGCAAGATTGGAAAGGGGCTCTTCATCAGGCTCTTCCCATTCGCTTTCGGCTTCACGAGGTACAGCATCCTCTTCAATATTTTCCATGCTCGCCTGCAAATCTTCCTCCACTTCATCCTCGTCCACATCTTCACAATCTGAGACGTCGAAATTAACTAGGAATTCCGATATTTGAACATCCTTCAATCCTAAAAAATAACGAATATTTTGAGTTAAGTTCCCAAAGTATCACCCATGATATAATGAAAAAAACGGTTAAAGTACTAAACTAAATGGTAAAATTATATCACTATTTTCATGAAATCTACACAAAAAACATGTATACCACTTGAAATAATCAAAATATTCTTAAAAACATTGCCAAAACAAATATTTACCTTGTCTGTTTGCCGCCATGTCGGTGCTTGCAAAAAACAATTATTTCAAATGAATGAAAATACTTTAAAAACGTTGCTCTATGGGCCAAAGCCACCTATTGCAAACGTAAAGTACTATTTACTTGATGAATCGATAGATACTTCTTCTATTTTTCGCTAGATGGCACAGAAAAAAAAATAACTCTAAAAGTATCATAGGTGATACCGGGGGTCTCAGGAGGATATATCCAATTGTCCATGTAAGAATTCTGTTTTACACTGTATTGGTATGGTTGTTAACACTTTCGATAATATTTCGCTTTCACACGATGGATGTGCACTTGTTGGATAAATGTTCATTACCTTGCAAATGTATTGAAAAAAGTTGGCGTTTTTACATTCTTCCAAGAAATCCAGATTTGCATAATGCGTCTTGTCTTTTGTTATAGCTGTGTATTTCTTT
The DNA here is from genome assembly GCA_018236225.1 of Emesis tegula. Taxonomy (NCBI): domain Eukaryota; kingdom Metazoa; phylum Arthropoda; class Insecta; order Lepidoptera; family Riodinidae; genus Emesis; species Emesis tegula. The sequence continues at coordinate 8,568 of DVYS01000005.1, read as the reverse complement.
TCGGGTAAAATTACGCTAAATGAGTCTTGTTTTTCTATATGATGTGGTACAGGAAAGGGTATGTTATGAAAGAGATAAAATTCTTGTGATGTTACGAGTGGTATCTCTAAGACAAATACAATTTTGTTATTTAAATAATAGCATATTAAATTTGAAATATTCATGAATGAATGGAATGGATAGATTTAATGTCTAAATTTAAAGCTAATTCTAAGTTATTAGGTGTATGTCTATAGTTATTGGCAAGCTCTTGGTATAATTGATAGGGTGTTATAATAGAAGGATGTAAGATATTGGAATTTGAAAATAAAATGGCGTTCATTATATCTTCTAATTGGAAAGATACACTAAGTATAGAAATTTCTAAGCTATTTAAAATTGAATTTATTTCTAACGAGGTTACTAAATTATTGGTAATAATTATCAAATTTTTGAATTTTATAGTGAGCTTGTCAATAGCTTCATTCAAACTATCTTCATTAAATTTTAATTTATGAATATTATCATTATACATTGAGATAGTAGAGGTGGTAACATATATATTTTGCTTAATTAATGAAGCTAGTTTTTGATTTTTATTTTGTACAGTGGTATATATAGGCATCGTTTTCATCCAAAACACCAAAGATATGCTTGAAGACAGTTCAGATTCCTCTAAACCATGAACGTTTTATACGGTTATCAATCAGATGAACAATAGAAGAAAATTGATTATTTATATCATGATAACGAGTTGTAAGTGGCTCCAACATGTTGTGGCAGTCTAGATTGTTTGTTTGCCTACACATAAATCTAATAGTGCCTAAAATTGAATTTATATTTTCGATATGGGGTGGAACGTGAGATATGTCAATGGGTGTTAGTACATTTAAATGACCATTAATAATTTTTCATTTACCTATATAATCAAAATAAATGCCCGAGCTTGATGTAATAGTTTGCACCATGTCTTGGGTTGTCATTGCCGAGGCATAAATGCAAAAAGCGAGACTGAAATAAGAAAATAAAATAATAATGATCTTATCTACTATATTAATTCTAGACGTAAAAAAATGAATGAAAGTAAAATAGAATCAATTGTAAAATCTTGTAAATATCTAAAACTGGAACAATAATAGTATAAACTAAAGGTGTGATTTATGAGCTCTCTCTTTGAGCCAGTTTCACTTCGTCATAGTGGGTAATCACATGACGGCGTTTGATTAGTAAAGTTAAGGAATTTCTGCCATTAATTTTGACCACCTTATATGGCCCTTTCCCAATAGGAGATAGAGATTTTCGATGTCGCAAGTAATTTTTTAGAAAAACAAGGTCACCTATTTTGTAGGTAACGGGTCTTGTACGTGAGTCATAATAAGTTTTTGAACTTTCCTTTGATTTAGTAATATGTTGAAATGCCTTGTCGCGGGAGTAATCGTAATCGATTTTGTAACATTTTAATATAGTCAGAGTAAGTAGTGTTAGGTGAATCGTAAACAGAGTTGGGAATGAATGGGTTGTGTCCAAAGATGAGTTCGTGAGGAGTGAAATTAGTTGTGGAATGTACTGTGGTATTATATGCTAGCATGGCTGTATAGACATACCGAGGCCAGTTATACCTGATTTTCTTTGACATAAAATTTTAAATATTCCTTTAAAGTAGAGTGAGCGTTCCAGAGCGCCTTGAGTCTGTGGGTGATACGGTGAGAACCAGAGCTGTTTAATCTTAAGAAAGGAACAAGTTTCTTTGAATAACTCTGCAGTGAAATTTGTGCCCTGATCAGTGAGTATAGTTTTTGACAGTTAAGTTAGTTTAAGACAGTCAGTAGTTTCTTCAGCTGTGGTACTTCTAATTGGATATGATGTTGAAAATTTTGTTAAATCATCTTGTAAGGTGAGTATAAATTTAGTTTTCGCCGTGCCTGATTCAGGAAGCGGACCTACAACGTCAAGTGAAATTCTTTCAAAGTGTGCGGTTGCGGTGCTGGTTATTTGCATTGGTGCTTTATTAATTTGACGTAGTGCTTTGTTAGTTTGGCAAAAGGGGCATCTTTTTACATATCGACGGCGAAGTGCCAATACCTCCTAACTGACAAAGACAACAATTTACACAAACTGAAAAAAACATTTAATTTCTTAATTAAGTTGAAATCGATTAATATTATTTTTGATTTAGAATAATAATAATGTATGCTGTATATATTATGCTAAATTCATATATTATATGATAGTGTAGTAGGTTTCCGGTTAGATAGGAGGTATTAATTTAATATCTATCTTCGTATGTGATAATGAGATGACATTTAGCAGGTAATGGAATAAACAAAACACCGATTTCTTTTAAATCAGCACCTTTAATTTGTGAATAAAAACAAAAGAAACAAAAAAAATGTAACAAAGTATTTTATTGCTTTCATAAAACAATTAAACGAATGTAGCTTCTTGGTAGATATACCTAGTAAAAAAGAAACAAGTAGTCATCAAAATCAGTTAAGTAAATTAAACACATGAACAGATTACTCGTGGGGTAAATTGTCATAAAATGAGTGACAGTCTCTTGGCAAAACTTCTTTTAATTGTTGTAGGTGATTAAATTTGACAGAAGTTATGGGAATTGGACTAACGTGCAAAGCAGAGTAAGTGACAGAATTCAGTTTTTTCGGTCTAACAGGTAACTCTGTCCAATCATCATCGAAGTTTATTTTATAATAAATAGTGCCATCTGGTCTATATTGAATGACTCTCAGATCAACAACTACTGGCTCGCCTGGTTTTCGATCGGGGCGTATGGTGCTGTATCTCCAGTTTGTTTTATTATTGTAATCTTTAACAAAATCGTAGTTAATCTGAATAGCTTCATAAGGAAAAGGATTAATCCGTGCCTCCTTTGTTACAGTAATATAGTCGCTGGGAAGATGTATCTCCCTATTTTTCAGCTTCCTTTCGATTGCAGCATGTACTGCGTCGCATTCCATTTGTGTATGCCCAGGCTCTAAGTACTTCTGTGTGATAGTCACACCATGTTCAATACTAATGTTCAACAACCCGTTGGCCATTATATTGTTTCTATTTTGATACGTGCATCCATCTGAATAAATGACTATATGCAATCCTTTAGTCAAACAATATCTCACGATGTAATCGGACACAAAAGATGTAAAAGTACTAGCGGTTAGATCTGCGCATGTTTCATCAAACCAATAACAGGAGGCTTGGTGGGTAACCAGGTCATACATTGTAAAGTTATGACACGTAAGCTTTGTCTTGAAGTACAATGCGCTAGCTGTTAGATAAGGGCATACTTTTACCGACTCCAAATCCATACACAGCAAAATGAATTCGCCAGATGTAGCTTTCTTTTTGTCCGTCTCCTTCTCTTGCCTTGCTCTATTTTTGCGTCTAATGTGCTGTTCATAATCGGAAGTAGTAATATTCCCTACTGCATGGCCACAGCAGGTATCGCACATGTCCTTTTTTAAGGTATACAGGGACAGATTTTTCTCGTGAAACAGTCTCTCGAAAGTAAAGCGAGAAAGCAAAGGCTCTTCATTTTCAGTACATTTCTTTTTGTACTGTTTATATAAATCACTCAGAGAACGGTACACGGGTTCTAAATACAACTTTGACGTTTCCTTCCTGGCGTAGTGAGAAGGTAACTTAGGAATATTATCCAAAAAGTTGCGTGCGGTTTGAAGCTTTCGTTGAGTTCCAGATTGTGGCGTTTTGACCCTGATTGTGTTCTGAATTTCTTGACAAGGAATTACTTTATCATACGATTTTTTGACCCAGGATTGAACTGTGTATGATCCCAGACACAAAGTATTTAAAAATGTTGTTCTGCAAACTTGTAAATTTTGGCCTTGGTTAATTGGCAAAAAGTAATCGAATGTACCTTCACGTCTCGATCCCTGATTACTTGTTTTGCGTGTTGTACCCTTACGGTTTACAAGTCCGACTATATACACTTTGCGCTGGTCCCAGTTCATATTTTTCCAAAAGCTGTTGTGAATTTCTTGCCGTTTTTCATCGTTAAACTTTTCACAATTTCGCACCTTACTCTTCTTACAAAACTGCGAATTGCACCTATCACCTAATTTTCTAGCAGGTCTTACTTTATCTTGTATTAGTTTTCTATTCTTTGGTTTTGTGTATCCTAAATATTCCTCTCCTAACATACGAAGTTTCTTATTTTTTAATTTCTTCCAGTTATTTGGGTCACCTTTAGCTTGACGTTTTCTTCCTTCGTTTAGATTACCGTGGAAAATGCCCGATGACGTGGACGGTTCATCCAAAAGTAACCCTGGACTAGAATTGCTAGACTCTTGATCATCATCAGGACTAGGACAGTAAGTAATATCACTATCATTGCCAGAATAGTCACCATCATAGGAACACGTTTCACCTATTAGGTTATCAGGATCAGATTCAAGTATCGTAGTATGCTCGTAATTACAGAGAAACGAAGGTGGAACTGAGGAACATCGGTTTTTACTGAACTCTTTGGTATCATCATAAGTAAGAGCGGACATTGACAAACTGCACCCTCTATCAACCAAACGAACATCACTAAAAATATCCCAATTGTTTCGTTTTCCATAGGGTATTGTAATGGTAGGTGGCAGCGAAGAACAACGTCGTCGTTGAGTTTCGAAACGGTTACACTTTGTAAGATTCGAAAGAGAATATGACTTAGTAATCTTACATCGCTGCTTTTTTTTATGGTCACCAATAACGTAGCTTAAAGTTTTGGTTTCTGGTGTCACTTGATCAAGCGTATCTGAAAACAACAGAATTTATCATTAATAGGTAATTAGGTACTAGAATTTTCTAACACAGAAATCACAACTTTCTAGGTAGGTAGGTTATACAAGAGCTTACCTGGGTTTCGAGAAATAGAAGCTTCAGTCTGTGTATTCTTCTCGCGACCTTTCAGTATATCAATCATTTGTCCAGCTCGCACTCCCTGAAAACGCCTTGCCATTCGAGACATTTTGCTAAAACAATAAAAGACAAACTCGTAAATACCAACATCAAACAAATACGTAAAAGAAATATATCCTATCTACAAAAAAAACTCGGAACGTTTAATTATCTTCATTAAATAAACAGAATATTACCACTATTATGAAAAATAACATTTGTATTTCTTACCTATTATCCTTTGGAACTCGTCAACCCGTGAAAAACACCAAAAACAATTATTTTTCTTTAACGAGCAAACACGCGCAAACATGAATCGCAGCAAACTGACTACTCGTAACTCGAATATAACATACCCTCCCTCCCGCCTCTCCCTACACCCTTGCACATCATAGCGCCGTCGGCGCCACTGCCTAATGTCAGTCGAAAGTTACCAAGGAACACGTATAGACGTGTCCTGTATAAGTTAGGAGGTAATGCCATAAATAAACTCGTTGGAACAGTTAGGAGTTATTTCCACATTTTAATAGTATGATGTTGCAATCAAAAATACACTTAGGAGATTTCACTAAAACATGCGAATATCGCCTCTAAATTCAAATCGATAAAAAAGCGAATTTCAAGAAAATGTCAGTTAGGAGGTATGGAAAATGTCAGCACTTCGCCGTCGATATGCTTCAATGTCACTACGCATGTTTTTCCAATAAAATTGTTCTCTAATTTTGGAGTACATTCTAGAGGATCCGGGATGACCTGCAGTAGGTATGTCATGGTTGTCGTAAAGTATCTTTTTTATTTCGGATAATGTTGGATAAATTATGTTATTATACCATAATACCAACATATACGTGTGTCATGTCACACTAATACATTTGTGTCATGGAATAAATATGTGAGTATATTATATATTTTAATAAACGGTAAATTTTCAAAAGGATTTTTAAAATCAGAAATTGCTTATTCTGTACAATTAATTTCTACTAAATGATTTCGTATATTTAGCAAGGTCTGGAATAAATCTGGTTATGAAGTTAGGTCGAAGTGATGAACTTTTGTATATATCAAATAAACGCTTTTATTATTGAATTGAGTTTGTACAAATGAGTATATTTTTTTTTCGCTGTAAAGTATGTCTTTTGGATTCTCAAGGTTGCCTATTACATCTTGAACGAAAGGGTTTTTATGATTCAATAGCCATCGGAGAGGCTGATGGTCTGTAACTATTTGGAATTTTCTACCGTAGAGATAGGGACGGAATGATTTGCAACCGAATAATATTGCTAATAGCTCCTTTTCTGTGGTGCTATAGTTCCATTCGCTTTTGTTCAATGTACGGGATCCAAATGCAATTGGTTTGTCCTGGCCGATGGAACCTTGAGACAGCACGGCACCGATGGCGTTGTTTGATGCATCGCAAGTTAACACAAATGGCTTGGTAACATCGGGATAGTATAAGGTAGGAGCAGAGGTAAGTTTGTGCTTTAGTGAGTCAAAGGCAAGTTGTTGAGGATTTTTCCACCTGAAAGGTATGTCCTTATTTAACAGGTTTGTTAGAGGTTTTGCTAGTTTAGAAAATTCAGGAATGAAACGGCGATAATAAGAGACGAGTCCTAGAAATGATTTGATGTTTGAAATTGTGAAACTGCCTTAATTTTTTCGGGATTGGGTTTAACTCATTTTTCAGTAATGATATGGCCCAGATAAGCGACTTCACGCCTTAAAAATTCGATTTATCTGGCTGAAGTTTTAAATTGAAATGACGGAGTTTTTTGAAAACTTCGGAGAGATTTTGAATTTGGGATTTTAAGTCGTAGGAATAGATGACTACGTCATCAAGGTAGACAAAACAACGTATTCCTTGTAAACCAGAGAGTGCGGTGTTCATTAAGCGTTGAAAAGTTGCCGGGGCATTTTTAAGCCCAAACGGCATACGCGTGAATTGGTAATGACCTTGAGGGATATTGAAAGCTGTCTTGGATGCATCTTCAGGATTTAATGGGATTTGGTGAAAACCGGAAGCAAGATCTAATGTGGAAAAGTATTTGCTGTTGCCAAGTTGATCAAGAATTTCGTTAATTTGTGGAATTGGGTAAGTATCTACTATCGTGACATCGTTTAATCTGCGGTAGTCAATGACTACGCGCAACTTTTGCTTGCCAGAGGCGTCTAATTTTTTTGGAACTACCCAGATGGGTGAGGACCATGGGGACACAGAGGGTTCTATTATACCTTGTTCTAACATCGCGTTCATTTGCTTGTTTACCTCTTCTTTGTGAATTTCAGGAAAACGATACGATTTAGTATGTATAGGTGTGTCAGTATTGGTTTTAATGTCATGCCTAATTGTATTAGTAAAAGTTAATTTTTCGCTGGGTAAGTGAAAAATGTCAGAGTATTCTGAACACACATCGTAAAGGGCATTAATTTCTTCATCATTTAAGTGACAGACTCGGAGTTGGCTTAAAACTGCTTTGGTGCGGTTATAAGAATCATTTCCTTTAGTTTCGTTAATAATATTAATAGGATAACTAGAAGAATCTTGGCAATTGTTTTCTAAATAAATAGGGATAACTTTTAAGTTATGATTAGAAGCTAAGGTTACTGGAGAATCGGATAAGTTTATGACGGATACATTAACTCGATTGTTAGGCTTAATACGTGTAAGACAATTGGCTAGCATTACTACGTCATAAATGCTTTGATCTAGGACGTAACCTTCTTTTACTTCGGGATTTAGTACTGAACATTCAATGACCATTTCCGATCGAGGAGGTAGTATATAAGACGGATCGGAGAATTGAAGTTTAGTGTAGTCAATACTACAGCCAAACTTATTAAGTAAATTAGAGCCAATTATACCGTCCTAGGGAAGGCTAATGTTATTAACGACATGGGATTTATGCGAAAAATTGAGATGTCTCGTAATATGCAATTTTAAAAGGAAATGTCCCAAAGTTTGCGAAGACTCATCAGTAGGATCTATGCCTTTTAATTTGATCGGTTCATTTTCAAGTTTTAGAAATGGAGATTGAATGCATGAGTTTTTTATTAAGCTTACAGCTGAGCCTGAGTCAATGAGGAGAGACAGTGGAATGTTACTTATTGGAGTTTTAATAAAAATATGGGGTAGTGAAGTCTTCGCAGGGTTGGTAGTGATTTCGTATGTATGGTAAGATTCAAGACCGGATTTCGGTGTAGTGGATAAAGCTGATTCAGTGGGCTTGGATACGACGGATTTTGATTTAGAAGATACAGTATATTCAGCGGATTTGGATACAGTGGATTCAGGGGGTTTCGATATAGTTGATCTTGATTTAGGAGATACAGTGGATTCAGCGGATTTGGATACAGTGGATTCAGCTGATTCGGATGCAGGGGATTTGGTGGTTTTAAAGATAGTGCGTATTGTGTCGACTTTCATAATATTTTGTCTCATGCGACAATTAGGCGAGACGACTATGCGTTTAAATGATTTTTATCGACTTCGTCATAGCCTTCTTCAGGATTAGGTAGGAAGTTGACTCGAGCAGCGGATGAGAAGGAAGGTTGACTGTTGGGGTTTTTGTTCCAAACATAGTCGACCATTTACCTACATTGTTAGACCTTCTGCTGACCTCTCACCCGGAACAGTATCTGATATCTATAAACGCCCCACTAGGATCGTCAGAC
>DVYS01000004.1:0-14561 GCA_018236225.1 Emesis tegula | reverse complement strand
AACTTACTGAAATAAAAGTGACAAATGGTGTGTGTCCATGTCTATGTCTATGCGTGTGTTAAAAACGAACTTGTCGCTTAATCTTGCTGAAACACTTAGCCTATGTATTAATACGGTCCATAAGTTACGTTCACAGTAGTGTTTTAGCGTGATTTAGATTTTTACCCGAAAAATTCAAAAAAAATTAACTACACCATTCAGTGAAAAGGTAAACAGCACAGATTTCGCAAGCGTCATGAATAGTTTTTAATTTTAAATTCGAGGATGTCTAACCCCAAAGTAAGCAACCGAGATACTTATTTTGAGAAATCAACTCTCCAAATCCCTTCCAAAAAAAGAGACGCAAAACAAAATAATAGATTATAGAGTATACAGAATTAATTATTGAATATTTTTTTTTAAAATATTTATCGATAGATTTATTTACTGGGATTTAACGTAGCACCAAATTTAATAAAAATATGTGGGGTATTTTATAGATTATTTTGTTTGAAATATATAATTTTAAATAACTTTTAGACATTTGTCTTTATTCTTGAAAAAAGTTACGACTAGTAGTTAGATTTTTATGCGACCGATTCCTGATTATGTCATTATTGTTGTATTTTTTTGAGAAATGCGTAGCGCAAGGCATTTGATCTGTTCTTTGAAAGGGGTTTGAACAACAAGATACTCAAAAAAGTTTGGGTATTTATTTTTAATTTTCTTTCCGTGCAGTAAAATTAAAGGCAGTAAGACATAATATAACGATAGTTTATCACAAAATTGGTGAAATGATAAATATACTAGCAGTTGCTTTAGAATGTTACAGTAGTATAAATCGCAAAAAAATATTCTGCGCTCGTGTTTTATAGTATTCGACGAAATATTTTTATTAAACCAAATTTTGTGACACGTCTTTGTTTTAAGAAATATAGCTAAACAATTATAATTTATAATATTTTGTTAACTTAAACTAAATACAATCCATGGTAAATTAAAAGTTTCAATATATATGCATAAAAGTAAATATTTTTTTAATTGATTTTATTTAACTGTTTATTCAATTTCATTATATTTATTGTTCTTATTCTAATGAATTAAGTACCTACCTTTATTCATTAGAATTATTCCAATTGTTTTAGCTTGCTTGATGAAGTTTCCAAGATAATTATTAATCTATCTGTATTAATTTACATTTCATTATATCAGCAGAAAATTCATTCACCAATTAGAATATAGACCAAATAGGTATTCGTAATCTTGGGTTGTTAAATTCTTTTATTTCTTTGTAGATACGTTTGCAAGTAAAGTGGCCGCTATACAAGATAAGCACGCAGATGCGTCCGTCGGCAACGTCACGGGATCAAACGCCGTTAACGTTTTCCTGGGCATCGGAGTCGCTTGGACAGTAGCAGCGGTTGTCCATTGGAGTAAGAACGAAAAGTTCCACGTGGAACCCGGGAAGTAAGTGAATTTCATTGTATTTTTATTTTTATTTTATTTGAATGTTTACAGGAAAACTTACAGCTACACATAATTAATCAAAGTATAATAAAGATGGCGAATTACAAGTTTTCACAAATATGCGGGCACCCTAAGGGGCCGTTCATAAAATACGTTCGCATACAAGGGGGGGAGGGGTCTGGCTGAGCGTGACAAGATGTGACAAGGGGGGACGGGGGGTATACGGCAACGTGACGTTCGCCGTTTATTATTTTTTTGACATGAGCGCTAGCTCTGTGGCGCGACTCTAGCGGCGTTGCGATCCGTCACAACGGGTTTCTTTGTTTTTCCAATACTTGAGATAGTAACGCTTCCACGTACCCTGCGCTCTCGATTCAATAACAAATGAAAATACTGTTTCTTATGTATTTATTATTATTTTATTCCTTCATTCGTCATTTAGTAGTGAACTAATACAGCCGCTTTTTTCATCTTTCAATTTAATACTCTTCATTATATAAACGACCATTTCATTTGTTTTGATATTAACTCTTTACTTAACATAACATATTTATGTCATAAAAAATAATAACCCAAATCTATAATATATTTTAAAGAATTTAATAGTGTTTTAATAAATGAATTTTAAATTACATATTTTTCGAATTAATTTCCGAAAACAAATAAAATATACGATATATACAAAAAATGTAATGAATTGCACGTAAAGTGGTACACATCATACCATACATAAGTGTCAAATAAATTATCTTCGATTAAAATATTGATAAGGAAGGTAATTTCTTAAATAGAACTTATTCTCCGCTGATTCCCATACCACTACCAAGGAGTCTTGAGAAGTGCATTTGGCTTACATAATGGAGAATTTAACATGAATGCCACTTACATCGAGTCACATCAAAAGCGGAATAGAAATTCTTACGGAAACAAACAGATACATTGGAATACATATACAACGCTTATTTAAATATTTAAGTGATTTTTGGAAATAAAATTTCGCTCTAAATGCTTGCTTAAAACTAGGGTTTAAAATAAACAGATTAAGTATCACAACATATGTCACACTAAAAATCAACATCGCAATGCCTACTTACTACGAGAAGAAAACTAAAATTATATGTAAGCATGTAATTTTTGTTTTCTTCTTGAGTGATTGAGAATAAATTGTAATAACTATTTAGTAGGTACATAAAAACTATCGTTTAACTAACTAAAATCACGACAAACATCTAACGAACTTATTATAATAAAATTACGATGGTGACAAAATTATATATTTTGCCACCATGGCATTTAAGAAAGTACACTCGGCAAAAAATATTCGGCAGGCAAGTCGCGTGTTTAGGGAGATAATACACAAGTTTGTCATATAAAATATCGAAATAATACACAAGTTTGTGAAAATTAACTCCGGTTGTACAGAAATAAATCCATGATTAAAATTTCTGATAGGTGGAATTTAGTTTGGTTTACTGAACATTTTCGGGCGAGCACTCGAGTGCTACAGAATATAGAAAAAATATAATAATAACGTTACACGTTTAAATTACCAAATATTCCGAAAAAAATTTAGAACTGAAAGCTATACATATTTCAGGTGGCTACATCGTCGTGTCCCGCTTCAAATTCTAGTTTCACTTCACCGCTGAGTCCTTCAACATCGACTTCGTTCTCAGACGCGTTCAGCATGTTTAACGTAATCTGCAACACAACAAACCTATTAATATGGTTAAATCCTTAAATAGAAAGTGTTTCATCTTCTCGATGCTCTTTTATAAAAAAATTAGGAACATAAATTGTTTCTTTCAAGAACTTTCAAGAAATAAAACTACATATATTTGCCACAGAATACGATCTAAAATTATAGGACCTAAATATACTTCGGTTTGTTACTTTATCAACAAACCCGAACGCGAGAATTTGGAATTACCTTTTTAGCAACTTAAAAATAATTCGGTAACCTCGTATGAATATCAACTGCATGTTTATTAAAAGAAACATATTTTATTATCGTTGTGAAGTTTTTAAAACATTTTTAAAATGGATAAGTGAACCAATAGACCAACACGTCACAGATACTGCTATTGTTTGTATAAGATAATTTCTTCTCTGACAGGGCAACTGTAACACTATTTTTTTCGGAAATAAACGACAGATATATTGCGGTGTCATTTAAGAAACAAAATATATATTTCTTTGATATATAATATAATCCAGTAATGTAAAACGTTGTATTACTACATAAAGTCAACTTTACGTAATTCAACTTCGCATCGTGCTTTGAACGGGTATAATATGAAAGAACAGCCCTAAAACGTTGAAGTTCAATTGTATAAGGCCTTGCTCAGCCTAAACTTACTCAGAAATCAACCAAAGCAATTTGAGAAGTCATTTAAGGAACAAAAACAAAATTCATATAATATAAGACATGATTCTAAAATTTATAACCTTTGAATCTATACGGAAATCATTGCCAAACATTTTTGACCCATTATAGTAGAAGATATTTGACTATAATAATAATAATAAGGGCTTACGGGAAGCGGATTTCAACTAATGCCAGCGCACTAGGCCACTCTGGACTTTTTAAACCTTCCCAACTAACGATCCCAAAAACGTGTAAATGCAGTGATGCCTCAATAGTGTATATAGGTCCTTACAAATGACATTGCCGGTTAATAATAGTGAAACCACTTTTTTTAATGGTATTATTTAATCAATCGAAATATGCACCGTTGTTATCGACACTTTACACTTTCGCCATTTTATAGGCAAACCATTGATCCATTTAGAAAACTATCCTGGGAGCGAGTCTGTGAACGTTTGAAGACGGATTTACCTGCCTCATCACAGTTGAATTTTTTTCCTGGTAAAAGGTTATCCACATTTTGAAAAAAGTAGTAATCTGTTGGGGGAATATCTAGAGAGTACGGTGGGTGACGCAGAATTTCCAGTCACAGCTCCTTGTAATTCCAAGATTCCAATTCTCTGATTCAAAGTATTTGTTGTGAATAACACTAGCACAGCACCAACCACTAACCAGAATCTTCTTTTTGGTCAGTCTTCGCTTGGAGCAAGGTACTGCCGGTTCTCCAGGGTTAAGCTATTGTGATGATCGCTTCCGATTATCATACAGGATCCATTTCTCATCACAACTCACGATGAGGTTCAATATTCCCTATTTATAATGGTTGACGATTGGGCGAAGAAACGGAGCAAGCGTCACGCGTGTTCGTGTGTCCGATTATGCGCAAATGAAAAAGTATCATTTTGTCACTTACGCCAAATGCTGTTGCTAATTCAATAGTGGTTTGAGATGGATTTCTTCTACTATCGCCTTTAATTCTTCATTATTTATTTGAGTATCAGGTCGTCCACGAGCCTCATTGTGTAAATCGAATTTTCCAGAACGGAAACGTTGGAATCAAAAACCTGCCGTTCGTTCGTTAGCAGTGCCTGAGCGGTACACGTCGTTTATTCTCCGAGGCGTTTCTGCGGGACTGGTGCCACGGTATAACTTGTATTCGCAAAAACCGTCAATTTTCATCATTGTCTCATCCATATCGATCGTTAATCGTCCATAGTTGTTATGACAATGTTGAAGCTCAAACAAATGATGTCAAAACAAATAAAATACGAATATCTTAACAATATTTTTCTGACTTTCTTTCGATATAGATTTCAATTTGTAGATGCTAATCAATCGCATGATACATAATTTTAAAGTAACCAGTATTGAGTATCGGCAATTTCATATGGAAGGACCTAATATAACTTGCGGCCGCTAAACGGGGGTCGCCGGGGTACATTTGAAGCCAGTGCTGGAAGTAGCAGCATAAAGACCGTTGGCGATGGGGGACTGGACGGTCGGATTCAACTTCGAACAGTATATTACAGTCAAAATGGAGGGGCTGAAAGGATGGATTTCTCACAAATAAGATGCTACAGCCGAATGTCATCACCTGTCATCAACATCGTCTCTATTATCTTTTACACCTTCTTCACCGCCGTTACATCACAAACTACCAAATTCATCGTCATAATCATCCATTACATGGCATTTATCATTAATGTCATCTCATAGTTCTATAAAGGATGTAGCGCAGGAGGCAAATTCCGCTACGAAACCTGCACCCGCTAAGAGAGCTCTTCACGCTCGTCAATAGTTGTCAAAGATGTGAAAAATATTATGCATTAATGCAAAAATTATATAAATATGCACGTATCTCATTATTACTCATCTTGAAATAATAAATTCCAAAACTTTTCTTACATAATTACATCAATAATTTCGCGAACACTTTTCAGATGTACAAATTTCTCGACAAAGGATAGGTAAAAACGAAGGGCTATCATGCGTAGAGGTCTGTTATCGGAGCAGTATTCACAATATATGACAAGTAAAAAAATTACTGCAAACTATTCCTCAAACAACAACACACTCAAAAAATGGCCCTGCTGATCACCGCTTGAAATGGAATGAGCAGATAAATGAAACCATAATAAAGAATTATTTTAAAATCACAAATCTTGAACATGATTGCAATAGTTATTATTGCATAAAGAAATCGTCTTTCAATTCCCTAATCTATACCACGTTTCTGTTCAAAGAATCGCAGATCAGAGAAGATTAATAGTTACCAATAAATATTACAACAGATTCGCTTAGAAGTTAACGCTAATTTAAACAAAAATAACAATACAGAGGCCGATGAGGAATTTGACCTGATAACTAATAGTGTTAGTATCAATGAAATACAAAATAGTGCCCATTTCCATGAGACGTCATAATTTTTATATAAGACACATAATTTACCAACACCAATTACTTTACCAAACTACGAACTATTTTTAAATGCAAAAGAAAAAAATCAGAAACAGCGATCCTACGTACAGACTACATTAACCGTAAAAAAACTACGAGAGAGCTTAGTAATTTTAAAACTCGTCTCGTATTTACCCGTCTTGAACCCAGAACAAACTTTGAAACATTACATTTTATTATATACTCTAGTACTTATAAAACCAAAATAAAAATGGAAATCGAGTTTGAAACATCTACTTTAAAAAAACACACACCGCATTTTACTCCATGGTCAAAATAATTACAAAATATAAAAACTAAACTATGGTCATATTGGTCAACTTGTAGCCCACCGTTGGAAATAAAGGTAAACAATATTAAAAATCAATATATAGTCCATTTAAGATATGAAAACGACAACGCAGATCTTTCTCATTATTTAGAGACAATTAAACAGAAATTAAATGTAATTGCAAATAGTATACGTAGTTATAAACTAACTACACTCCGTAAAACTGAAAATAATCTGTTTGGTAATATTTAATAGAAAATTAAATTAACCTAAAATTAGCACTTCTCCAAATACTATCACATCCCCTACTAAGGATAGCATACAAACATTTTGATCTGATACTGTGAACCACAAAACTAATAATTGGAAAGAAAAAGTAGATATGAGCAACCTGCCCGATGCATCTATGTGCTTTCTTACAAATACGAGAACTATTAACATAGATAAATGCACAGGGAATCACCTAAATGCTACCAAAAGATAAAAATGATTTATCTGACCCGGAAAATTGCCAACTTACAAGCCATAGAAAAAAATTCATTTACACACACATTGATAACAATAGAATCTATCTATCGGAGGAACAAAAGGGTGTCCGAAACAAAGTCAAAGATTCAAGAAACTGGTAGTCATTTATACCGTAGTTGCCCGACAAGCTTTTAGACAAAAGGACATCGAAACAGTATATATCGATTATAAGAAAGCTTTCGATTCAGTTTCACATAGCTGGCCGTAATTCATTCTAAAGTACTACAAAATCAATTAAACCATTAATGATTTCTTGGAAAATACTACAACTAACAATTTCAAATCTGCTCAATATATGAAATATAGGTTTAATCAATTTGATTAATTGAGCAGACTTCTGGAAATATCTACACTCTGACACACTTAATATACATGGATATACATTACAAACAAACTAAAGTTAAGTTATTCTAACACAAAAAATCAAATACAAACAAAAAGAAAGAAACACATCAATGGCTTTTCTTCTTCTTACTTTACCCCGCATTGGAGGAGGTTGAGTCTTTATTGATATACAAAATTTACATAATTTCTCCATAAGTGTGTATTAAAAGCAGATATCAAATATATTTAAACGATACTACAGTTAAACAACCCAACTTCGACAAATAGCATAAACTAGACACAAGCCACTCCATGGACGGCGTCGCCAGGATTTGGTCATTGACAAAGTAGATAAAGTCGCGTGAAATAAATAGCTTAGAAGAGCAGAGATATTTCCAGAGACGGAGAGAATCTTAATGGCTATTCAAAACCAAGTAATAGATGGTAAAACTACAGAAAATTTATAATACACACACACACACACACACGTACACGTACACAGACATGTACATAATGATTTTTGCCGCCATTGCCACAGTAATTCAGACACCATCCAACACATTACTGGAGCCTGTCAAGCCATTACTCAGACATACTACAAACATAGACTCGACCAAATGACAGCAATACTTCGTCAGAATTTAACGTACAAGTACAAATTCATAATCAAAAAATTTGGATACTATCTAAAACTGTATTTGAATCATGTACACATAAAACATACTGGCACCGATCAATTTTAACCGATGGAACCGTTCACTTCAACAGGCCTGATACCACACTTTAAAACAAAATTAACAAAACAGTTTATTCAATAGATATCGCGGTTCCGAATACCAATAACATACAGACAACTTTCTCCAAAAAAATTGCAAGATAGATCGATCTTACCATCGAACGTAAGATTCAATAGCGTGTTCACACAGTAATAAATGTCCCCATTATTATTCCAACTACAGTAACCATATCAATATCAATACACATTAGCCTAAAACACTTGGAATACACACATTCGGCACAGGACAGCGACAAGCACCAATAAGTAAGGCGGTGGTACTTAAACTCCGGCGAGACGTAGCGAAACTCTACCACATATTTAGTAATTAAGATGTTAGTGATAACAAGTAGCTTTTCACGCCTTTTACGATATGAAGCAGTAAGGTAGTTGACCTATTTAGTTTTGGAACGAGTCCTGGATTTACACTAGGGACGACTAATTATACGCGATGCAACGTCAATTAAAAAACCGAGCAATTTCTAATCATTTGTATATTTTAAATGTAGGCTGCCCTTTCTCATTTAGGTACCCTCGTTCAAAGCAAGATATGGTTTACATTTTGCAATGTGCCTTATTAATTCATTGGGTGTATCATATTATATACTTTACGAAAGTCTACGAACAAAATATACATAAATAATGTATTTTACTTGCTTGTGCTTGAGCTTGTGACAGGTGAAATACAAGATATAATTCAAAGATAAATGGTCAATTAATAAGACTTACAATAACAACTAATTGTCTATTAAATTATCGCAGAGCAGTTTGATAAAACAAAGCAGAGGTTACTTTATATCGTGGATCATATATGTATTTCCGATAGATCTAAAAAATGCACACAGAAAATGGTTCCTATCATGTTAAGCTCAAGTATTTACTGTTAGATAATAATTAATTGGTCTTATGTACTCTACCACAAATTTATTGCGCAGAAATCTGTAGCCCATGTAGAGCCAAACAGACATTTAATAAGTTAGGGCATTAATACAAGGTAAGTTTGGAAATAAATACATAGTAAAGAAATACATTCTACATTATCTTGACGAGTGATCTTATTTGCTCGTACATTTTATGCCAATTGTTGAATTTCAAATTACCTTCTTATTATCAAAATGATCAGAAACAAATTTTTCAAATTGCCTATTAATAGTTATGACACTTTTTTATTTAAACTACCACGCGTTCGTATTTTTATATATCACAGGACAAACAACAAGCAGATAGCTTTTAAGATACAACAATCGCCTATAGAAATCAAAGATTTTAAAGACGTTGCTATCAGTGTATGGGATGTTACATTCACATGCATAAGTTTACTGACTATCTGACATTCCAAACCGAAACAATAATAGTGTCAAGCATTGACGCTATTGCAACAGGAAAATGTATGGCGGTGGCACCAAACCCGGTTAAGACGTAACTGACTCTGATCTAGTTAGTAGACACAACATCAATGACAAATATTAGCCTTCTCTTGTCTTTGACGAGATGCCTAGCAGTAAGACAGATTATCAATTTGTTGAAAAGGGATTCGGATCAACACGACTAAAACACAGTTATGAAAATAAAACATCGTCATTCGCTTTATATCCTAATGTATTTTTACGTGAATACATGATTATTAGAAAAACCAAATCTTCGCAAATGATATATACGAAAGCCTTCGCTCGGGTAGTAACGTTCCCGTCGATAAATATCTAACATGAAACACAATAGCCAAGCAAAGGAGTGACTGTAGCTTCGCTCTACAAATCTTCAACCAATATCAATGCACACCATCAGTAAGTGTAAATACTTATATACCACACGCTCGCCAAGCATAATAATTACATCAAGAATACACTCCGTAAATATCGAGGCTACAAAGTAAATATTTCAATATACAATAAATGCCCTGTATTGACATATAATAGACAGCTCACATCTTCTAACATCAAAAGGAAAGAGACCAAAATCTTGTTAACATATAAATAATTGACATATACAGTCAAATAGCCCCAAGCTGCGACTGCAATATATTTTTATAATATTTCCCACAGAACATTCAAACCTAGTAGAAGTGCCAAGTAGGCGTGTCACGCGTGGCATAATTATGCGATGTTTAGCTAACTTGGCCTCAGTTTTGTCTAGAATTGTCTAGCAGATAAACGTCTTGATACTTAATATCGGACGATTTGTGCCAATATTTTACTTAGGGTAGGCAGAAATTAAAATTAGGAATTAATTGGCTGACTTTCATCAAATTAGGAAAAACACATGTTAAACAAGAGTTGAATGTTATTGGTATGGTTTCAATGAGAAATATTATTGAAGCAATGATTTTACGGTGTGATCCCATAAGACAGTAGATTTTTTTATTTTCTTACATTTAAAACTTTTTGGCACCTTAGCATCTACATAAGAAAATAAAAATGTTTTTTCACTCTCGATTATACATGGCTTTAGTAATGATTTAGCAGTGATAGCCGCTGAGCTTGAGCTTCAAATTTCCTTTAAGCTTAACTCCTTTAACTTTCAGTGGCTTTCAGTTCATTTTAAAGTCTTATATACCTATAGTATGAAACTGCGAATAATCAACGGAAATAATACTGGACAGGTTAAGGAAGAACGTATGTTAGTCTTATCAGCACCATATTTAATAGATAATTTCAACATAACTGTATCCAGTAATAACAGATCATTAGACATTCTTCAAGTAGATATTCGAAGTTATTAAATATCAATCATATTTTGTTTGTAGACTTAATTTCAAAATAATGCTACATCTAACTACTTGCCTAGAATAGTACAACTAAGTAACACAATTTGATAGGCGTAACCTTTTTAATACATTTTATATGTCATAACAGAATTGTCCTAATATTTATTAGGTATTACATTTTCCAAAAACACCAAAATTATTTAATTAATGTCAGTTACCGGCTGAAGTAATTTGATTAAAAAGGTTTACCTATTAAACTGTACTTATACTTGACAAAGCACCAGGCTAATAAAATTGTAACAAAATAGCTCCTCAGCAACAAATTTTGTGTAAATAAAACAAACACTACAACTCAATACACCAATAGAAATAGATAAACGTTACTAACTACAGATTGTAACTAATATAAATTAACTTTTAGTTGCAAGAAAATAATGTAACCTTTAAATTACTAACGCAATTATAATTTAGTCGACATATTTTTATACGTTCGAACTAAATCCCTCATTCGACTACATAAAAAGAAATAATGTCTCATGTAACGATCTGATGCATTTTTGTAGATATGTGAATATAAAAAAATATTCACCAACAAAACACATACCTAGGCTTTTACAAAACCTAGGTACAACACAAAAAACATTTGACATATACCTAGGCTTTTAATCCGTACATTCCAAATGTATAATTACAATAAAAAAGAAATAAATAAATCAAATATATAACAATATAGGTAATATTAAGAGCTCAGGGCTTTTTTGTCTCCTCTACCACTAATATTAAAAAAATAATAGATTAGATTAGATGATAAAGAAAAATAGATTATCTGCGACGCGTATGAGCTGTTGCAATTATAATTTAATATCGTTACAAATTGAAATTCAAATGCCTTTTGTGCATGAGTTTATACTATTCTTCCTGTTTTATCGTATTGTAACCTTTACAATTTTAGAGAACGGTAGTAAAATACAATTTTTACGTAATAACTAAATAAAAGGAAAAGATTGCATCTATTTTGAAATTTTGGGGAATACATTTTTAAAGTCTATAACCAACTAAAAATTCATAATTAAACACGTTAATTGGAAAACCTACTCTTCAGTTTCTTGTATTTCAGTCCAATTTTAAATGAGATCTCCTCGATACTGCATTCATATGAAGTGTATAGAATACAACTAGCGGCATTTTATCCCTATTGATAATCATGCCGTAATCCATATTAGCGTGCATATTGCTACAAATATCCGCAAATTAGCGGTTATCCGACGTGTTCATATATATGTAGGTTTGTTAGGTTTCTACGTTCCTTACCTAGATAAAGGAACCCCGCGCAGAGCAGCAGTAGTTTGACATTACAAACATCCAATGTTTTTTTAATTAACGAGTATATCTTTGCTTTCGGGGACTATTAATGTAAAATATTTTTCACCGCGTAAATATTTTCGACCCAATTAGATTTACTGACATCCATATATAAACAACTTAACAACCAAAAAGCTCTGACATGCATAGAGCACAGTGCAGTGTACAAAAAAATTCAAACTTCACTAACTCAAACAAAAAAATAAAAATAGAAAAACTAAAACATGTGATTTTCTGTAGTTAGTGAAGATTTGAACCTCGGCGTTTTTTCGTAACCCGCTCGGTTGGCTGAATGCGCAGTGTGGTAACACTACCTGTGGTGCCTGCCGCTGTGAGAGGGTGGTCACCGTACTGCTTACCTGCCGCACGGGCAAGCCTGCATCCTCAAACGCTTTTTTCTTTAGTGCTGTAAGTATTTGAGTTCTGGAATTACGATAATTTACATTAATTTTCAAACTAAAATACTCTTTAGTTTCGTTTGTACGTATATGATTTTTGAATTGAGATAATTTGCAGGTTGTGCGTTCTGAAATAGTGATGATATTTTCATAATTTTGTAATCAAAGTACGGTTTAGTTGCACGCGTATATGATTTCTCAATTGAGATAATTTACATAACTGTTAAAATTAAAGTAGACTTTTTGTTGTGCTTATTTAATTTCTGAAATTGTAATTGATTGTATTTCTTTTTGAATTAAAACACTCTTTAGTTTCGTGTGTATGATTCCTGACTTGTAGCCTATAACAGACGCACTCTTCATTCCGTAGCTGATAAATTAAAAACAAATAGGGTGGTAAAATCAAAATAACTACTTAATCGGTACGCAAAGGGAGGTCACAGAACAGAATAAATTTTGTTTACGTATGAGAAAATGTTTACAGTTGAGTCATTAACGCGTCAGTACGCCGGGTCATTAAGTTCGATCTACCCACAATCTTGGTTACAAACTAATGTTCCGGAATGAATCAGAGCTCAAGACTGGTCCTGATTTTAATCCACTAGTTTATGATTTATGGTCAGTTTTAGAGAGTAAGGCTTGCTTTAAACGCCATGATAATTAGGAGTCCCTAAACAATTCATACGATTGGCAGTAAAGAATTTTACCATACAAAGACTGTGTGTTGTTATTGATAATTGGCCTCAACGTTTAAAGGACTGTATTGCAGCCAAGACCACTTCGAATACGCGTTATATGTTTTTAATGGTTTATTTATATCACTGCAATAGTAATAAATGTTCCAGATAATAGAAAAAATGTTTTTATTTGTAACAATATGTATGGCAAAATTAAGTATTAACTCCTTCAAGACTCCACCAAATAATCACAAATATGTTCGATTACTCAATGAATAGAATACAATTTAATTACAACGCAAAGTACATTGCTTTTGTTCTGTGACAATATACTTATTGTATAAATGAAAACACGCAATGTATAATTGTCGAATATTGAAGTTGCAAGAGACAGCAGAGATGTGAGTATTTCGTATGAACGAGCTTTTAACATTTGACACAAACATTTGGGAACGAAAAGCTTCGCTCGCTATGGCGCCGCGTTTGCTCATTGTTGACCAAATGCAACGTCTTTGTTCGTAGTGTTCGGTGCTGTTTAAGCTAGATCCTTACGAGTTTTGACAGCGGTATGTGTTTTAAGATTTCGCTATTTATATTCTTATTTTTAAACTTTCAACAGGACTTAATCGCGTACTATTTTAATCAGCATTACGGCTGAAACGTCGAGAGTCGAGGTAAATACTTCGATTGAAAGAGTACGCGATTAAGTCCCATTGACAGTTTAAAAATATAGCGTTATGTGTGTAGCCTACTGAGTGTAATATATATGAAACCTATATGCATCAATATACACCTGTAATGAAAAAAGAACCTGAACAGTGAACTGAAAACGGTGAACCTGCGCTGAAGAAATCAAAAACGGTTTTATCGACTGTTTACAATGGCAACTGTTTTTTTTTATGCTCGCCAACTTTATTGCAGATTTTTTATTAATTATCTGCAAAAACAGAAACAAGAAACGAAAAGTTGGAAAATTCGAAAGAAACGACCTCAAATTTGCTCCATATTGACGCGCCTGTACATCAATGGTTGTAGTCACCAACTTAGGGTTCAAACTGTTACCGTTTTCCCTAAATCTGTCGCCGAAGACGAATATTTTGACAGGTTGGACAATTATTTTATTAAACTTGTATAACGGCATTGCATTGGAAAAGCGATGGTCTCTCACACATGCCTTGGGTTTCTTTAATATTGAGAGGCTTTATCCAAACTTGAACGCCGTCCACTACCGGATCGAGACAGTGAAGCCTG
>DVYS01000003.1:0-14663 GCA_018236225.1 Emesis tegula | reverse complement strand
TGCCAACTGGCGGCAAGTATTAACCCTGGTTTGGTGTAAGTAAGTAACAAGGCGTGGGCTAATGAATCGGCATCTAGTGATATAAAAACTAGCCTATTCAAGAAATACAATTCTGCGCTTGCCAAACTTTGCGAACTTTGTGCGCCAGTGAGGATCATCTGCTCAAACGGTGATTGATAAATCTTGATGAACTGCGAAGTCTAAAGGCGTAAGGTTCACGATGAACCGTCGGTATGATAGTTTTTCTGAATTTAAAATGTATTTTAATTATTTTTAGACATATACAGGCACAATGTTGATTGCGATTAATCCCTACGAAATTTTACCTATTTACACGATGGACCAAATACATTTTTATCAAGAGAGTAAGATAGGAGATATACCACCTCATATTTTTGCAATTGGAAATGATTCATATCAGCAGCTATTGGAGACGTCATCAAATCAATGTGTTGTGATAAGGTAAGCAACAAACTATTCAGTATGTGATTCAGGAAAGTCAAGATGTACTTACCTTTGCCTATATTAGGTGTGGTTAAAGTCAATACCAGAGAAGGTGGGGGGGGGGGGGGCTAGACTTTAACGCTTGTTACTGTCATATTGCGGGCTGGAGGGGTAAGGTAGTCGATAAAATTATGCTATAAATGATGTCTTCATCGGGTATTTTCATGTATTCCTGCCAAAATAATGTCAATGCCTGCCAGTGTTGCGTTATGGTGTTTAGAGCAGATTAACTGTGTAACATATGCACGGTGTCATTATCATCTCATCACACAGATACCAACGTACCATTAACATCTATGGTGTATATAAGAGATAGTAATATCTTTTTTGAGGAGAATTCCTTGATTGCTATGCAACAATATAAAAAAAATTGCACAAGTCTGAAATCTGTCATTGTACCTGTAATATACAGCTAACACCACAGTTCATTCAAATATAAAACCAAATTTTAGTCCAACTTTTATGGGCAGTTTTGGTGAGTCCCTTAATTATTAATAGTTTACAATACTTATTTAATAATTAATCTTAATTAATCCTGAACATGTTCTAAAAAGTTAAACCGGTTGATTATCTACTAAAATTTATATATATCAGATAAGTGAAATAAAACAAAAGTGCATTATTTACAATACTTTTTAACAATAATGGAATTTCACCAAGTGCAGAAGATGGACAGTGTTAATTAGACCATTAATTGTTTTTCGTTACAGGACTGAATAACATGGTACAGAAGAAGATTATCTATCCTGATGCCAAGGGTTTCATAAATGATTATGACAGCACAGTCGATCCTGCTGTTAGCAATGAACATGCTAACGCGGCATTTAAACAATTTAACTTCCTAGTTCAGGGATATTTAAGGTACATATATATCTAAATCCCTCCCTCTAACTCCGTGTTGACCCAGACCCCTTTCGAAAAATAGATCAACTGCCTAATTGCTAGGCATATCGTAATAGGCAATAACAAGCCAATACTTGTTATTAATAAAGTGACTACTTACTACGTGGTAGAGTTCTGCTACGTCTCCACCAGGTCGTGGTACCACTGGTTTACATATTCCTGCCACATTAGCGTCAGTGCCTGTCACTGTCGTGTTTGGGCTTGGAGGACAAGGTAGCCGGTAAACTTATGCTCGTTGTATTCCAGCCTCGCTACACGGATAGCAACGTAATTTTAACATCGATGATGTGTATAGGTGATGGTTGTATCTTTTCATCTGGAGAGCCATCTGCTTGCTTTCTATCATCTGATATAAAAAGAGGTAGGTAGAGAGAACTGAGAGCCATGTGTCACGATTATCTACATAAAACACGCCGTTTAAGAAGAGTTACAGCTAACTACCTTCGGACAGAACCTTTTATAGTACGTATCGCAAACTCTTCACAGTATTGTCGAATTTATGCAGTGGTGAGTGGTTGGGCATTAGTTTGCGTTACAGTAAAATATCGCCTTTTAATCCCATGAAAGGTGAGCTTCTAAATTCTCTGTTATGAAGCTTTGTGTGGTCAAACCGAAATGGTTCTGTCGTTTTGATGAACCATGTCGAATGCACGAAATTCCGAAACATGATCCTATTTTGGAAGACCAAATATGTAACGGATGCACAAATTTTGTATCCTCTCAAGTCTATTAACTAATCCTTCAGTGGCATCAAGAAAACAAGAGTCAGTGTAGTCGATAAAAGGGAGAATCAATGTTTGCATTAAGGTCAACTTTGTTTTCAGCGGTAAGAATTTCTGCAATGGCTTCAGAGAATGAAAAGAAAAGTAAACTTTTTTGCAAATTTTGTTAATTGCCCACATTATATTCCATGATAAATCTTTAGAAAATATAATACCTAAATTCTTAACTGTAGAGGAAAAAGGAATAATAGTGCCGTTATATATCACCGAAGGGAAATCAACATTATTTAACATGTTGTGCATATCGGTTACAAAAAAATATTGCTTGAGATTTAGAAGGGTTAACTACAAGACCATGAGACGTAGCCCAGACATGAATGGAATCCTAATCCCGATTGATGGCATTGACTGCATCTATTATATCCACTATACTAGCTTGACGATATAGTTGCAGATTATCAGCATATAAATGAAATTTACTAGTTATAACAACTAGAAATAACATCAATAAAGCTTGTGAAAAGTAGAGGGGATAAGACTCCACCCTGGGGGACGCCTGCAGTGAGATGTAATAAATCAGTGAATGTGTCATTAAGTCGAACACATTGCGAACGCCCTCGAAGGTAAGAGCTGAACCAGGCAATGGCTGATGAGGAAAGCTTACGTAAGCGCAGAACTTCGAGCAGTATGTCAAAATCTACCGAGTTAAATGCACTACTAAATCCAGAAGCGCGGCATTTCTCAAAAAAATCAGTTAAATGATCGTAACTCGAATTCGACAGACTATAAAAAATGGCTTAACATATATGGGGATGATTTGAGACACCCTACGTCATGCTGTAGAATTTAATGAAATTTAAATTACTTGAGTTGATTTCGATTTTTAATAAACAACATTAAACATATTTAATAAACACGTGAACCCAAAAATACATTCATCTATTTTTATCACACCGAGGCTTATCCCTGTCAAAATTGAACATACGCCTCATCATGATATTTTAAAAACTCAGTATTATTTAATCTATTAAAAATATTAGAAGGTAATAAAAACTACAACTTTAGCATATTTTAATTCAAAATGGTATTTAAATTGTGTGTTTTTATGTATGAGTAAGGTATTTGATATAGTTTTACATAAAATTTTGTCGACGAAGCTTGACATTCTGTAGAGTGGATAAAAAGCTATTTAGAATGAAGATTTTTTTTTTGAAAGTTCGTGGGAACTGTAAGAATATATATATATATATCTCCAATTGTTTCTATAGTGACTGTGAAGTGCCACAGGATTGTTATTTTTAGGGCTCTTATTTTTTTTAATTCACACAAAATTACCTTTTGGAAAGTATCCAACATGAATTCTTATTTGCAGGTGTCACTACCCTTCTAATTAAGTGTCAAAATAAAATCCAGCTAGTAAAGGAAACAACTGACTTACTCGAAGTGTCAGAATGGTTAAAACGCAACAATGTTATAATTAACTTGACTAAAACAAAACTAGACCCACGCACATTATAGGACTAATGATATCAATATAGAAAATGTATTTTATAAGAAATTTCTAGTAATATTAATTGAAATCGAAAGTACATAAGTACATAATTGCAAATAGAAAGTACATAAATTTGACAAATTAGCATTTCATTTCATCGTTTGCATATTCAGGGTCAATAACTACTCGATCAACAAGGCGACCAATTAATAATTAAAAGTAATTGTTTTTCAGTGTTGACACAGATCTTCTTAGTCAAGATATCCAGCGAGGACGTGATCATGGTCTTGGGAATTACATCTCTGCACGGGCTTATTGCAGACTACCAGTACCAAATAAATTCTCTGATATGACTGACTATATGTCTCAAGAGGTAAAGTCTTTATAGCATTATAGGATACTGTTGACACGCACTCCTTTCTGAAGATTAAATTAACTGCCTTGCCACTAGGCATCTCGTGAAAGGCGACGTAAGGCCAATAGGTGTCACTGACATTGTGACTACTAACAAGGTGGTAGAGTTCTACTACGTCTGAAACATATACGGTAGCATCTCCCTACATATCTTTGCCTCAATAGTGTTTTTTTTTATGGCATAAGATAGCAAACAAGCATATATTTGCAATATTGGTTCCCTAAAGTGATCTAAAAAAGGAAATTAAAAGTGTGCTCTCAGTAGAAGCTGCCCAGATCAGTCAGAAGTTGTACTCAATTTTATTCATCGAAATAGACACACGTATTACGTAAAGTTTACAATTTTTTAAGTTCATGAGATAGCAAACAAGCAAATGGTTCTCCTGATGGAAATATACAACCATCGCCTATAGACCCAGACCAAAGGTGTAAATGGTGCGTTGCTATTTTGTGAAGAGTTCTAATGCGACATGCATAAGTTTACCGGCTACCTCACCCTCCAAACCGGAACACGTCAGATATAAGCACTGACGCTATTGCGGCAGGAATAGGTACGGCGATGGTACCAGGCCCGGGCGAGCCAAATCAGAACTCTACCACCTAGTAAAGTGTCAGTGCCTATCGCTGTCGTGTTCTGGTTTGGGGGGTAAGGTGACCGGTAAACTTATGCACGTGGTATGCCAACGTCGCCACAGATAGCCCCATATCATTGACATCTGTAGTGTCTATCGGCGATGGTTATCTCTTTCCATCAGGAAAACTATCTGTATCCACTATCGTTTGGTATAAAAAATTTAGCTGACTCGGGCTACTTCATTCCATTTTTTTATACATCATAGGATAGCAAAGAAGCGGATGGTTCTCCTGATGGACACAAACAAACAGCCTTATGAATTGAGTAAGTTTTGATCGTGTTTATTTAAAAAAAGCAGAGCTTTTGAAAATTGTTGTATAAAAAATTCTGTTGACCGATTGACCCTAGCCTAGCCTATCCCAAAAAAATCCCGTTAAAGTAGAGAATTAAATCAAAGGAAATGAAATAAACCTAAGTATAGAATTTTATGTCGAAAGAGTTCAAAAATCTAAAGTTTGTTAAAAAAATATTTTTAAGAAGGGAAATTATGAATAAGAAGAAGTAACATTTGAAACATAAAAAATTGATCAATCTTATGTTTCAAAGATATTTGATTTTTTAATAAGCGATTTTGTAACTTCAAAATATTGAATTAACTACAAAATCGACTGGATAAAAAATATCGACGTGATGTCTAAAAATAATACTTATTTCAGAAATGTTTGTCATTGATTAATTCCGAACGACTTAAGTTAAAAGACTTAATAAATTTTGAATTTTATGAATAGTTTTATCTTTTATTGACTAATGTATGCCATCTTCGAGCCAGACACGGCCGATGTTACTCATTCTAAAGAAGCTTTTTGTTTTCAGGATGTCGATAAGTTGAGTGAAATATATGAAGATTTAGAGGACATCGATTTGGAAGTCGGTGGGTTTTTAGAGATACCAGTGAGTGGGACGATTTTGGGAGCTACATTCCT
This sequence comes from Emesis tegula, assembly GCA_018236225.1. Taxonomy (NCBI): domain Eukaryota; kingdom Metazoa; phylum Arthropoda; class Insecta; order Lepidoptera; family Riodinidae; genus Emesis; species Emesis tegula. Next base: position 9,071 of record DVYS01000003.1, on the reverse strand, counting down.
CTGTATTATATCGGAGCAGTTTTATAGGACACGTATAGCAGATCGGTACTTCTTCGAAAATGGCGCCGATAAAAATATTGCTTTTACACTCGGTTAGTTCCAATACATATTTTTTAGTGACTTGGTAATTCGTAATAAGTATTTTCAACTGCGCGCTAAGGAAATTGCTTTCACCCCTTTGTTCTTCTAGATTAAATCTAGTTATCGTCAGATCCCGACTTTTTGATGTCATAGGAAGCTGTTACGATAGGTTAGAAAACAAGTTGATGGTTTTTACGATAAAAATATAATACCATTGCCTGTGAACACCAGATGTGTTTGTTCTCGTTCATTCTTTTGTTACAAGATGACTAGAAGTAAAGGATCTATTCTTTGTAAGCGTCCCGGACCGACAAGGCGAACCTATCTGTACTCTTCATGTGTGTCGAGTTAGTGTGTATGCATGATGTTTGAAAGATCTGGAAAAGTTTCTGAGCTTTTTTTACAGGAAGTTTTCTCTGGAACCCATCTTAATTTTCACATTATGATTAAGCGACTAATATAATAAATGCAAAACTCTCTCTCTCTGTTACCCTTTCACGACCAAACCGCTTAACTGATTTAGATGAAATTTTGGCGTGAAGATAGTAACAAATCTAGGGTCTAACAAACGCTACTTTTTTTTAAATCCCTTTCGGGAGGATCTGAAATAGGAAATGAAAAGTGTGCTCTCGATAGAAGCTGCACTCCATTTTTAATTTAAGATGAAGTTGTACCCAATTTTTATAACGAAACAGACGCACGTATTACGTAAAGCTTACAATTTTTTTTATGGCATAAGATAACAAACAAGCAAATGGCTCTCCTGATGGAAAGAGACAAACATCGCCTATAGACACCGAAGGTGTAAATGGTGCGTTGCTATCTTGTAGCGAGTTCTCATGCCACATGCATAAGTTTACCGGCTACTCACCCTCCAAACTGGAACACGACAGAGACGAGCACTGGCGCTATTGCGGCAGGAATAGGTAAGGCGGTGGTAAAGGACCCGGGCGAACCAATGCAGAACTTTACCACCTAGTGGCCAATTACAACAATTACCGAGCGATCTTCGATCATTGTGTTATCATCTTTCGATCGATAAATATACGTTAAAAAATTGTAATACGTGAGGAATTACTCGTAAATGGTTACTCAACAGAGTCGCACCACTATAATTTTTTTGGCTATTGCTCTTTTATTTATATATATTGCGAAAAGAGCGACCATTGCGCAATTATCGCGATTGAATTGCGAGTTACACCACAGTCAAACCACAGAAATATCACTGTTTATACGTTTCTTTTTCTATTTGCAGATCAGTTAAACTCAATCCGACTGGGTGGTACGATGGCAAGAATACTATGTGATAACTTGAATATTACCCAAATACAAGCTAATCCTTTTAAGGTAGCAAGTGCAGAGTAAGTTTTATGTTTTAGCTTAAAGTATTTTTGCCTGTGTGGTCAAGTGGCCTGGTGTCGGCGTTGACTACATAATGTTTCGCAATTTTCTGATAAAAACAACGTTACCTGGGATTGGAAAGTGCCCGGCTGGCGATAGGCCGGCGACTTATCACACTTTAGGACTTACTATCACTGGATAGTTGTGGGAGCCCTTGTTGTATCTGCACCTACCTCTTCGGGGATACGGTTAAATATGCTTTTTTTAAAGTGATATAATAAATAATATAATAAAGGTTATAAATGTGAAAGTCTCGGTTATGCACATGACTTTTTGTACGGGGTATATATAAATATACACATATATTTTAGGATAGTAAACAAGAAGATTGCTCTCCTGGAGGTAAGAGACAGGAGGTAGGTAGACCTCTGTCTACCTCTGTAGGTAAGGCGGCACCTAGTAAGAAGTCATGATGTTAGTGACAAGTTTTGGCCTCTTGCCGTCTTTTACGGTATGCTTAGCAGCAAGGCAGTGGATCTATTCTTAGAAAGGGGCCCGTATCAACACATATATGAAGTATATTCTATGTATATATACTTTCCCGTATCAACACGTATATAAAGTATATTCTATGTATATATACTTTCCCCTATCAATACGTATATAAAGTATATTCTATAAGTATATACTTTCCCGTGTTGATCCGGATCTAAGTTATGGAAAATTACTGCATTTCAATTCTCACCGTTTACATTTTTTTACAGAAATCCCTTAACGCCGTGCAATCTTATTCCTGGAATAGATCTTCGTTTATGGAAAGAAACAAATGCTGAAATAGATATTAGTGTAAAATTATAAGAAATTAGTGTTTATGCGAGTTTGTCAACTGTGTTTCTCATAAGACAGTGCTTTATTTTTTCTATTTCATTCTTTTTTTGATTTAAGATTGCAAACAGTTATAATTACAAAAGTTGTGCCAATACTAAACAGTATACTAACAGTATTTTCTTAAACTTTTTTCCTTTTTTAGCCTTTTTTTCCTAAACTTCCATACTAATTTGCATTTAGCACTCCAACCCTGCCACACGGATATAAACGCACCGTTAACATCTCTGGTATTTACAGGTAATGGTTTTCTCTTTCCACCAAGAAAATTATAAGCTTGTTTGCTTTTTATTGTAAATAAAAGATTTAATTGATATTTTTTCTAAACAGATAAACTAAAAAAGAGTTACATCGGTTCTTTTGTTTTAGGATTAACAGACTTCTTGTTTGTTTGCTTGTTGTACTGTGTGTTTGCTAGTATAACCCGCATAAACTTTATTATATGTGTATTTTTACTTCTTTCTTCTTCTACTATATATACTACTACTAAATTACACGGGCCCCTTTCTATGTTACAAGCTTAAAGCTAAGTTGATATTTTAAATTTAACCAGATTCAGATGTAAGGCAAAATTAACATCGCGGCTCTCATCCCTTAGCAATGAACAAAGCGCAAGTTTATTAAAGTCTTTAAAACTCTAAATGCATACACATCTATCTCTCTCAATCTCATACACACACATACACAAGCATACACACACATAGGCACAAAAATTCGCACGAATGCATTGATGTATTGTGATAAGCTGTTTTGGGACACATTAATATAATTATTGCGTGAACAAATATCCCACAATACAGGGAACCAAGTTTGGGAATTACTGACTTTTGTGTACATTTGATAACTATGTGAAATTAATATATTCTAATATTTTAACCTATTGAAAGTTGATGTTTGCAATGAAAAAAATTGCGTATGTTCGATTCGGAAGTTTGTATTAATCGGTCCAGTTCTTTGGTTGTGAAAGCGTCACAGACTGACAGATACACTTTTGCATTTATAATGTTAGTAGGGAAATATTAGTATAAATATTTGATCCTGTAGGGAATCAAATTAGAGCCTTATCGATTGCATACTTCAGTCCCTTATCACTGACCAACGAAGAAACCATTGAGATGATTAATTCTTAATTCCCATTACAAGTATTACCACGTTTCTTATGACGTATATTACGTTTAACCTACTTCATTATTCTATACCCTAGGCATCAACCTTGTTTTAAGCGAGGACAGGACATAATTGAAAGTAAAAAAATGGTAATGTTTACAATCAGGGAAATGAATTACAGTGGGTTTAATGATGCAATCATGACAATCTTTGTCATAATTGACCACAATCAAAGTTATTGTTTTCTTCGAAATAATAATTTTATATTATGGTTGTAATAAAGAAAACATGCGTACTCCATATTAATTCAGCTTCGCTAACTACTTGAACGCCCTGCTGGTCAAGTGGTTAGCTAAACTGACTACGCAATCAATGGAGCCCGATATCGATTCCAGGCGGAATCTAGCAATTCTGTGATGAATATAGATGTTTGTATTCCTGGGTTTGGGAGTTTATTAAATATATTTGAGTATTTATAAATGATTTTCTATGCATTAATATCGTTGACTGACACCCATAATACAAGCGAATAATTTTATTACTTTGGGGTTAGATCAATTCGTGTAATTTGTCCAGAGAATAATATAGTGTGTGAATGTATAACTGTTGCCTCGATTTAACTACTTCTGTTTACTCGGACTCCTTTCATTACATGAAATAGATCAAATGTATTAGTGCTAGGCACCTTGTAGAAGTTGAGAGGTTAATACACGCCACTAACTATACCTTCTGTTATATTATATTAATAATATACAAAAAAAGGCGCGATATTAATTCGTATTATTGGTCGAATATTTCAGCTCGAGTTATGTCAATACATCATGGTGATCATCTTAAGCGGGCTGGTGTCTATAAGTACTTACCGTCAGGAGAGCTATCTGCTTCTTTACTATCCTGTAATATAAAAAAAAGTAATAATTTATTCTATACTTGTTGTCGTTGGTACTCGGTGAAACTAGTTATCACCTAGTTTTTCGCCACGTAAATTTGAGTACCCAATTGTATCATGGCTCTAAAGATTCCGTAATTGGCGAAACCGTTTGGAATGTTATTTGAAGTGATAATGATTGTGAAGCAGTACAATTGGAATATATCGAAATATAAAGTAATAAGTTGTTTTTAGGGTTGTGTACCTGAAAAGGAAAAACGGGACCCTTATAGGATTACTTCAATTTCCGTCTGTCCATCTTTCAATACAACATCCCACTTCCAAATATATTTTTAAATTTTTCATAAGTTTCTACTATTTATTTATTTGTTTTTTTGCTAACTATTTGAATTGATTTTACCATTGGTCGAGTGGCTAGTAACCCTGACTACGCAATCAATGGGGCGAAGATTCGATTTTAGGCAGAGACACGCGTTTGTTAATGAACATAAATGTTTATATTTCTGGATTTGGGTATTTATTAAATATATTTAAGTATTTATATTAGAATTTCTATGTATTAGTTTTACTATCATCCACACCATAAGCAAATAATTTGCTACCATAAAGGTTAGATTGATTCATGTAGGTCTTTAGGTGATTCATCTCAATCGCTAACTCAATCTTTATTCAAAAAATTCATATTGTATGGCAATAAATATACAATCATATTCTTGATAATCTCAAAATATTGCCAGTAAATGAATTCCGCAAAAAGCTATTTGCTTTGTTAATACAACAAACATACTATTATATAAATGATTTTTTTGCTGATTAGCTGAATGTTAATATATGAAATCTTTTGTTCCATTATATATATATATATCTTTTTAATACTTGTCATAAATTTAATACAAAAGAGTTTGATGCGTTGTTGTTGAATTGATAGAAAAACCTTGTACTAGTAATATTTCTGCACATAAGAGTATTGCTAGAAGTGCAAGTATTTTTCTTTTTTTTGGTGTGATTAAGAAAATATGTATTTTTATTCAAGTCAAAATAATATATTTAAAATTCACTTTGGTATTATAAAAAATATTAAAAATTTAAATTAATTAGTAATAGAATATTTTGATAGCTATAATTAAATGTAACCTGTAACACCCATATTCTTGAAAATAAATATTTTTCATTTCATTTCATTTATCCAGAAAATCATATTATTATTTAAAAATAGCACTACTTTTGAAAATTCTGTACATAATGGTTAACTTCTAAAATACCTTTCCAGTTGACACGAACTGGATTATTAGGAAAACGGTTAGTAAAAAGTTTCAACGTATCGGAGCTACAGCTTGGTTGAACATACATTTTATTACAATTAATGTTTTGTAAAGTAAATTTATATTTCCCTTTATCAATTGAAATTCTTCAGTTATTTGAGTTTGTTATATAAATAACTGACACAAAAGGTTAGATGATTTTGGGATTAGCAAGAAACAATAAGAAAACATTTTAACAAGGGTCTGATCGAAGAGAAATCTTGCTTCAGTAAACTAATTTAAAGACAACAAAATGGGCAAAAATTAAATCGAAATACAAATCTGGCATCAGGCTAAAGGAGACGTAATTTAATCAGAAAGGTGATAAGATCTTCAAAATTAGGGACGTGATTTGCAAAGCTTAGCAGACGTTTTTCCTGTCACTTATTTGTTCTTATTTTAATTGTTTGTTCGTCAAAATGTTTTTTTACTTTTCGCTAATCTATTAGCTTATAAAGAGTTTGTGATATCATCCTGATTTTTAGAAATCGAGCTTTTACCAGATCTCTACGTTTTAAAGTAATAGGAACCTTTTCCGACTATTTTCATAAAGTTGTAAGAATGTGTATTGTGTGTGTGACTACAAATTTATTCTCTGAAAGTCTAAGCCAATTCTACTTTGAAGATTTTGAGATATTATGAAAAATTAAAAAGAAAATTGAGTACCTATTTTCTTTTTTTTTAAACTGCATATATTTCCACAAATTGCTTAAGTAATTGACAAAGAAATATTTTGAACTTCGAGATTTTTTAATCACTCGATTTTTAACTATTCAATATTTTAGTAATTAAAAATTTCCTATTAAAATATTAAAATCTTCTAAAGAGTTTCATTTATTACTTTTTAATGAAACAATTTTTTTTTAGCTAGAACAAAATTTTAGAACTCACAATAATACGTTAAATGCCTAAAATTCAGTGTCAATTATCCTGTTCAAAATATACAGTCACAAAAAACTCTTGAGTTTTTGACTCTTTGAGCCCTTAAGTCTATGCTGAGTTATTAATTGTACTCTTTTTATTTTAAAATACATAAATTTAGCAGAAAATTTTAAGGATCAGCCTGCAGTTTATAGTTTTTTAATATCAGGATAGCAAACAAGTTGATGCTTCTGATGGAAAAGCATTGCCTATAAACATCACAGATGTTAATGGTACGTTGCATCCAGGTACCAGGGATGGAATGCGAAAGGCATGCATTTCCCGCATTGATCCTCATTTTGATGAGTATGAAGAGCTCTTCCTTCTAAAGACTAGATCATCTGCCTTAGTGATCACCACCACATATGTAAAAAAAAGTTTACCGGTCACTTAACTCTCCAACCGGAATATGACCGTGACAAACACTAACGATATTGCGGCAGAAATAAGTAAGACGGTGGTACCGAAAATCTGGATGAGACATTGCGGAATACTGTCACCTAGCTAACCTAAACCTCTATAAATCGTATATCCTGCACAAAATTTTCTTTGAACCTACTAGAGTTACTTCAACTAGTGCTACTTGTGTTGATAATATTTTTACAAATCTAATACCTTTAAATAGTTATATACAGAATGTATTAGACACGGATCACAGCGGCCTCTTTGTTGAAATGCCAAGGTAAAAAGGTTACAAAGAAAAGAAATTGTTTTTGTTCCTGTAAACACCAGTCGAGTAGATCGTTTTAAAGCCAATTTGGTTGAAAAATTGCCTTTGTTGCCCTATTATAATAATCCAAATAGCTTATATGATGCTTTATTAAATAGAATTAATTCCGTATATAGTGATTTATTTACTCCTATTTACTATCATAATGTAAATTTAAAAACTTCGGTGAATGGACAACAAAAGGAATTTAAAAAAGCAGTTAACGGTTATTTGATTTATATTATGAAAAATATAATGAATAAACATTATGAAAAATCAACTACTTCAAGTTGATTGAAGACAGATGTAGCATAAAGTTAAATTTGGGCGTAGGAAAGGAATTCGAAAAATACGTCACCAATGTGGCCATTTCAACAACTAAAACTCTTAGCTCATCTGTCAATTCTGCCAAATTACTACTAAAACAAAGGGTAACTGCATGTGAAAAATCATTTGAGTTTTCTTTTATTATTGATAAAGACATACTAAAAGCTTTTAAAACAATAGAAATTAAAAATACTTCCAACTTATGGGGCACTCCCGTAAAGTCATTGCTTCAGTAGTAAAGGAGATTGCACCTTACCTAGCTATAATATTCAACTCTTGTATTACCAATGGTGTTTTGCCTGATTTGATAAAGTATAGTAAAGTTTTTTCACTTTTTTTAATTTTTAAATCTGGCTTGCAAATAGATCCAGCTAACTATCGACCTATCTCGACCCTGCCTACCCTGAACAAAATCTTTGAAAAAAATATTCCTGCGCAAATGCTGACATTTTAACAAACTTAATTTATTTCATAGTAAACCATTCGGTTTTACGAAGTATTACTCGACCTCGGATGCTGGTACGGAATTGCTGAAAAATATATATGAAGCCTTGGAGTAGTCACATGATGCACTTGGAATGTTGTGTGATTTGTCTACGACGTTTGACTGTGTACATCATAGCATATTAATCAGGAAATTACACCACTATGGAATTAGAAATAAGGCTCTCGATCTTCTGATTTCTTATTTAAGTGGAAGAATTCAGAAGATCGATATTAATAGCATAAAATCAGCAGGTGCTGCTGTCATCATGGGTGTCCCTCAAGGATTCATCTTTGGTCCTTTTCTGTTTCTTATATACATTAATGACTTACCTTATACAATGATAGGCATGGACTCGTTCTGTGTTCGGATGACACTTCACTTTTATTTAAAGTAAAAATACAATTTGGTAAGTATGACGAAGAAAATATTGTGATTTCAAAAGTTGTGCACTGGTTCAACGTTAACAATCTGCTTTTAAATGGTAACAAGACTAAGTGCATTAAATTTTCAACGACTACTGTAAGGGATGTTGATACCAATGTACAACTTAAAGGAAAGAAAATGGATCTTGTTGACTCCACCGTATTTTTAGGAATTACATTAGATAAGAAATTAAATTGGGGACCACATATTGAAAAGTTAGCCAATAGACTTAGCTCAGCAGCATATGCAGTAAAAAAAAAATAGACAGCTAACTGATGTTGATACTCCGGGTCTTGTGTACTTTAGTTACTTCCATAGCATTATGTGTTATGGAATTCTTCTTTGGGGGAATTTTTCTGAAATAAATGCAATATTTGTGTTACAAAAAAGGGCTATAAGAAAAATTTACACTCTTGACCTAAGAGCCTCCCTTAAGGGAAAATTCATGGAAATTAATATCGTAACTGTAACTTCACAATTCATATTTGAAAACTTAATGTATGTTCGCAAAAATATTACCTCCTTTAAGAAGAATTGTGATGTACACTCGATAAATACAAGGAGCAAAAACAATCTTGCTGTGCATTCGTCTCGTCTCCA
>DVYS01000002.1:0-14694 GCA_018236225.1 Emesis tegula | reverse complement strand
CCACGATCAAACCATCGATACGTGGGTCAGTTGGAGAGAGCGTGTTGGTCGGAGATAAGGACGCTGATACACTGGTTCAAAATCAGTCGTATCAATTTTGTTGCATAACTAAGCGTATTGTCTTCCGAGTTCGTCCATAAAAGTATGATGATATATAAATATTTTTAGAATTTCTACAACGGATAACACATAGAAAGAATGCGTTTTGTACAGGAAGATTATCTGCTTAACACTCATCTTCTATAATTTACAGAATTTTTCCTTAACGATTGCTATCAGTCAATTTGTACTAATTTTGAAGTTACTTAACTAGTACAGCTACAGTGGAAGCTGATTAATATTTATTTGGGCATGTTTTCTTATTTTATGAACTAACTGTTAGAATTGCAGAAGCGTTATTCTTCAAAGAGGGCCCGAACCAACGCAGAAATTCACGAAAGTAATTAGATTACAGCACCAAATCTGGGGGAGACGTAGGTAAAGAAATGCCTACCTCTTGAATTTCTTGTTCGCTATAAGTCTTACATTTGAAAAAAAGTAAATAAATATAATATAATAATTAAATTTTTAGTCGTTTTTTTAGACTGTGATAAACTATGGAATTTTCTTTCCTCCAATATTCGCAAAAACTAATCACTTCATATATTAAATAAAGCATTGTTTTTTTTATATTATGGGATAGCAAGCACGTGGTTCTCCTGATGGAAAACGGTAACCATTGCTTATAAAAACCACAGATGTTAATTGTGCGTTGCTATCCATGTGGCAAGGTTGGAATTCCACGTGCATAAATTTTAGCAACCTACCTTACCTTGCAAGCCGGGAACCGACAGCATCAAGCACTAACGCTATTGCAGCAGATATCGGCCAGCCGGTGGTATCAACCCTGGGCGAGACGTTGCATAACTCTACCACCTACTTAGTAAGTAATCACGATGTTAGTTGATAAGCTTTTCACAAGATACGTAGGGCAAGTGATCTTTTCTTCGAAAAGACTCGGATCAACACTGGGACCCGTACCCTAACAAAAACAAACTAGACCCTTATAAGATCACTGGTGTATCCGTTTGTCTGTCTGTTTGGCCTTCCGTCTGTAAGGACCCTTTATCTCGATAACGCATGGAAGCATCGAGATGAAATTCAAACCAAGTACTGAAGTCTAGAGTCTTTTGAAACTGAAACACCTTTGTGGTTGGATAAATTCCCGATAGGCGATAGGGTAATCCGCCTACCTCTTGCAGGATAAGTATAGATTCTTTTTTTTTTAAGTATTCGGTGACGATCTAAGTACGGTGTGTACGGTATACGGCGAGAAATATTTCGCATCGACGTTTGTAATGAGACAATCAGCCAATTTCGACTTTGTAGAGCGTTATAAAAACGCGATAAAACATCACATAGGTATTTTTATTATTGTAAACTGACATTAGTCTATTGTCTCAGTCCAATGGTCTAATCATCGCCGGGTGCTGTACTGCACGTGTGCCAAATTTCATCCAATTCTATACGTTTTTGCGTTAATGAGTTTTAAAAATTTAAACGTATTTTATTCACATTTGAGCATTACTAGGATGAACTGACGCACTCTAAATTAACTCAACAGTGGTACAAATGCTAATTACAAGATTTAGCTTCCGAAGTTCGAGATTGCTGACCTTTGATTCAATTATACTAAATTATAGTCTAGTGTGGTGTCGGTGTGCCGTAAATATCTCGGACAGAGACTAATTGGATCCCGTGTTGATTCGGGCTCTTTCAAAGAATAGATCCACTGTCTTGCTTTTAGGCAAATCGTAAAATGTAACGTGTTAAATAAACACAATTTAATAGTTTAATAAATATAAACGAAAGAATTTTATGGAAAGCTAGATCGGTAATTCAATTTAAACACAGCTAGAGACGGTTGAACCAGTACCAGTTAATGTACAATCACTCCAATTATAACAAAGGTCAATCTCTTTACCTTCATGGTCGATTCTTGAAGACAATAATTAGCACATCAGTGTTTGAATAAAAAATAGTTTTTATGAAACGAATAGTAAATTTGCAGACAATTTTCCTTTCCACTATACTACTTTATAAAGACTTCAACTATTACAATTTGTCTGTAATAAATCTATACAAATAAATTAAAAATTGGAGTGTCTGTTTGTAACATTACCTAGTTTGCCCTCCAAACCGAAACACCATAGTGACAGGAATAGGTAAAGCGGTGGTACCATAACTCGAGCGAGACGTTGCAGAACTCTATCCCCTAGTAGTCACTATGTTATTGAAGCCTTTTTTCGCCTATTCCAAGATTCCTAGCAGTAAGGCAGTCGATATATTCTATAGGGCCCGGATTAAAACGGGGAACATGTATATAACAGGTGAGGTAACGGTAATATAGCCGGTGTTTATTAAGATATATTTCACTTGACCGCCTCGTTGGACGAGCGCTTAGCGTACACGCGTAACGCCACCGACCAACTCGAGGCTCGGGTTCGATTCCCGACGGGGGAGGCGTTTGTGTGAGGAACATTAAAATGTCTGCATTTCCGGGTCTGGGTGTTATTAAATTTATTCTGGTATCTATTTAAGTATTTCTATGTATTAGTATAGTTGACTAACACCCATAACACAAGCATATAATTTGCTTACATTGGGGTTAGATTCAATATGTGTAATTTGTCAAGGGAAATTTATTATTATTATTATATAACAATGCGTATAATGACCAGCAATATACGCGTCATTAACGAAGCCACAGCCGGAGGACCTAAAAAAACTATTAACTTTATTACTTATCCATTAAATCCTGTAACAGTTATCACATAAAACTATAGCTAATAATTAAATCTTGTAGAATCTTGTTGTGGAATCTAAGTAGCGGTAACTGTGTCATTCACGGGGCTCGTTGCTGATGTGGGCTTGTAGTCACGTTATCCGGTGTCATCAGTTTACCGTGGACTGTTTCCATGCATCATCAAAACTCTTGGTTGCTAGATAAGTAACATCTTCCCCTCAAATACCATCAACTATTTTAGGACTTTGCGAGAAAATTTTGTTGGTATCTTTTCTTGCCGTAATTTCCGAAATCTGTTCGTTTTCAGGATAGATTTCGGGTTTTATTACTTTACGATATCTTGCTATCATATAATATTTGGGATATTAAGATAATGATGACCACTATGTTTATCGTTACAACGTAAAAAGGTACATTTGTATGATATTAGAATTGTGACTTTATATTCAACTGGAAGCTGCATATCTTATACTATCCTGAAGGCTATGAAGTCTGTTCAGATTTAACGAGTTTAATTTAAGTGTAGGCTGTGGCACTGTAGGTGTTTCCATAAGTGTTGTTTTCCTTTATCTCAATAATCGATCCTTGTAAATGATCGCTAATATTGGCAATGATAAAGGCATCTACAGAATACAATTTTGGGGTATCGTTATCAACCAACTAACTGCCTTTAAATTGTGTTCCGTGTTCATGTTTGTCTTAGTAGCACATCGTTTAACTTTTGTCGCTGTCGGGAACGTTACTATGTAGTGTCGTTAGTCTACTTTCTCTATGATTTTTTGAGATAATGAGATAGCTGTCTCGTTTGGAAAAATGCAGACTGTCTGTGATTGAACGAAATTGTAGAAATAGTCTGGTTTAGTTTTAATGTGGTGGTTTAACGTTCTCCACAGAGATACCGGTCGTTGTACTTCGGGCATTCAGCCTCTGCGTACACGTCAGCATGCTTATTGGTTGCTATTATGGATATAAAGGAATAAGGATTTGGTTACTTTTGTTAGAAACGCTAGCTAGTTCTTACAAGGTAAAGCAAGTTGAGCTACCTATAGAGAAGCTGAATATGAATACTGTTTACTTTCAGTATAATGTGATGATTATATTCCGAAATCAAATCATATAATTTTTTCGAAACTCTTATTTAATCGCATCAGAATAGTCTCGATTCTCGATCTTTTTATAATCGAACCTAAACCGTCTGTTAAGCCTTCATTTACTTCATTAGTTTCTAAACTTTGAAATGGAATAGATGCTATATCTAATTATCACTTAGATATCGATTTAGAACTCGTAGAGAGCATAGGTGTAGTTGTCTAATCGTAATTTCACGTATGTCATCTGATTCCGGATCATGTCAACTTTTACTTCTATAATGTTTTGGTCAGTGTACTGTAGATAAGTATTGTAATATGCAATAATGTTCGTCGGTCCCAGTTTGAATGGTAACAGACCAGATCCATCGTCAGTTGTATTCAGCTCGAGTCAATTGTAGTACCATGATTATGATAATGATGATTATGATGATTATTATTACCCGGAAATTATTATAAGATATTAGGGACTAGTATCAATATAAATGTAGCAATTGGAATCGTTTTATATATATCGTTAGAATTGCGTGCTCGGCTGCCTGTTGGATTCTTAATAAATACTTGCAACTGAGGCTGATATTCCATCTCGGGCTCAAGATCTTTATATCTGTTTTCGATTAGTGATGTGCGATTTGCAACGGATGATTTGTTAACCATTTATAAACTCTTTCCATTTGTTGCCAATATGTCTGTGCATACCGTTGTAATAAATGTGTTGTCATGTCTACATCAAGAGGGTCTTGTGGGTCAATTTGTCCTTTTATTAGGTCATTCCCTTTTTCTTAAGCTATGGATGGAACTATTATAAACTATTATTGCATACGGCATTAGATTAACCAATGGTTAAAAAAAAGTGTATGGTAAATACATAAAATTACAACGGCACAATCATCTGCCCATATCTACCACACCTATCATCACCTCAGTAACAAATACAAAAGAAAACAGTATCATCTCTCAAAACACAACAAACACACAACAACCGGAGAATCTTCAGGAGAATGAACACTTCTACACTCAACAAGAGCACAAATACTAAAAACTGCTGTCTTTCCTTTTTATGTATAGTGGTATTGCGAAAGACACACATGACGAGTCGCAGGAATTTGCAAACTTGCTTTATTTCACCCTTGTATTTAAATGTTGTAACTTTTAAACTGGATTCGATTAAGTTATTTAATGCAACTTTTTACTTAATATTTTAAATAAGGTCAATAATCGATTAGTTTAGTTTAGTAACTAATCTCGAAGTTGTGCCGGAAAACAGATTGTTTAAGACAGACTGATCTTGAAACAATTGTGGCTGATGTGGCATTCGATGCAGTTTTTAAAGAAAGGAGCTGATTTTTTAAGAAAGAAAATTCATAATCAATCGGTATATTAATCTGAAAGATATAGGTATTAAAATAGTTTTGTTTTGTTTTTCCAATATTCTATGCGGTTTTCTCAAATCAGTTCCAAATCGGATCAGATTTTTAAGAAGCGGGACCAAATCATATATTGTTATTTTTATGTTGTAGTATAGTAAGTAGATGGCTATCCCGGTGGAAATTGATGGCCATCGCCTTAAACACCACAAGTGTTAATAGTGCGTAACTATCTGTGATGCGATGTTAGCATGCCACGTGCAAAAGTATACCAACTACCTTACCTTTTAAACCGAAACACCCCAGTGACAAGTACTGACGCTGTTGCGACAGAAATAGGTACGGCAGTGGTATCCGACCCGGTTGAATCTTTGCAGAACTGTACACCTAGTAATAATAGCCTTGTTTTTCCTTGCATGAGATGCCTAGCAAAAAGGCAGCTGATTCTTTAGAAAGGGATCCGGATCAACGCAGGATTTAGCAACGCACGGATCGAACAAGCTATTCAAAAGCCACAAAACGTTTAAACTTAAAAAACATAAAAATTAATGATGTTGCACTTGCAAGGGTTACATCTGCTCGTGATCATGGAGACATTATACCAGCAAAATAGAACAGCTTTCTTAATATTAATGACGCCTTATAAAATTCAACCATATAATAAAAAGAATTACTTATACTATTTTTTACTAGCTCAATTTTGATTATCTAAGTTTAAGGGTTAACTATCTATCGCTGTAATAACAACATCTTTAATTTAAAGAAATTTTCTTCTTAAAGCTATCAAACTAATCAACACTACACTAGTTTACCTATGAAATGTGATGCACCGATATTTTTACTATCACTTGTGTTATTTTTACACAATACGGCATTATAAATGTTTTTAAAGTAAACATCATGAGTGTATAAATGCCAATGAGAAATATTGTTGTAGAAACTATAGACTTATTATTATGAGAATACGAATATATGCGTAAGCTCATTTATTAATGGTGCATATTTTAGTTAAGTGAAACAACGTCAGTCCTTTTTACAGGTTCATGATTTTAGTAACAACATTTTAAGTATTTCATATTGAAGAAAATATAAACCATAATATAAAAATTATAAAATAAAGATCAGAATCAAAAATAATAATAGGTTTTAACTTTCTCACATATTCCCAGAAGTTCATGTAATTTTTAAGCAAAATCTTATAAAATTTGTAATATTTTCAAGTTATATAAATATTTTAAGTTAAAAAATTAAAATAAAAAAATTACAGAATCGTTATAGAATATGACATTGAAAATACTCTAGAACAAACTGTATGACGTCAGATTCTTAATTATTTAAGCCATTATTTTCATATAATACAAATGTTAATAGTTTACACAATGTATTTGTTACATTATCAGCTGTCTAAACAAACGTATAAATAACTATCAGTAATGCTTTGTATCACAAAAATAACAACTACGAATAATTTGATATGTTCTAATTAATTTTAAAAGATAACTAAATGGGATCCATGTTAACATTATGTACCCGAAGGACTGTCAATCTGTCTGTCTTTCTGTTAGGTATTCACACCTAAATTGAATTTGATAAATGATATGATCCAGAGTCAAATACAGGCTTCTCTTATTGTCAAGAAACAATCTTAATGAGCTGGAATAAGTGTTACATGATGAAATATACAACGTGTCAGAGATAGTGTACTGAACAATCAAGATAAAGTGTCATTGCATTTTCTTTTTTGTTGGGAATGCCAAACTCTCAAAGCAAGCGTTTATTATGCAAGCCATAACACGTTGCTTGTTTTAACAATTTCTTTTCATTTTATAATTTTTCTAAAATGTAAATCACTGTAGAGTGAAAGCATGAATTAAATTATACAAATTTTTTTTAAGAAATATTAAAAATATCCTGTTTCAAGTTTCGGTAGATCGTCCCTTACACGTTGTATAACGAAATTTCTATATTAATAATCTGTTATTCTAATTTAGTAGACAAAATTCTTTTGATTTGAAAGCTGAGCGCGTGAACTAGTACTTGTACAATACGATTGACATTTGATGTCACATGAACGCGGTTTTCACCTACTTCTGTCTCTATTTTAGAAAATATATTCATGTTTATTCTTTAATATTTCCTTGTTACGGGTTGTTTGGCGAAAATCTCTGTTACCAGAGATAAGCTCGCCCATTGTACTTCTTTCTTTTTAATTTATGTGTTCAATTAATTTCTGTGTACAATAAAATAATACATAAAAAAGATAGTGCTTCGAATTTCTGAAAAGACTGCGGTCCTTTCAGAAAATACATTAAATGCATTACTAGGCATCTCGTAAGAATCCATAAAATTGTGATTACTATTTTCTTTTTCGTAGAGGAGGAGGAAAAAACGTTTTAGTTATAAACTAATTAACTAACTAGTTAATATTACTTGAAGTTCACTGTTTAATTTCGATTTTTAAATTTATACACCCGACCGGTTTCGCTGCGACAGCATTATCAGGAATGTTTTACTTAAACAATTTAAACTGTTAAAGTGAAATTATTTCCAATATTGTAAGATGCAGTTTCATTACGTGCTGACGGTCGAAAGTATTCAGTTCGTAAGTGATGGCCATTGCCCCTAGACAACTACACTACCAGAGGAATGCCATTTGAGTTTGTAATACTAGGTACTAAGTTTCTCCTACTTTTAACAAGAAGTAAGCGTTCTTCTTAGAGATCCTTAAGTCTAATTCGTTCGAAAAAACCCCTGCTGGTAATTGATTCCACAAAAATGATGCCGGCCAAAAGTGCCTCGAGAAACTACAATTGTTCTATTGTTCAGAAAAATCTGTTGAAATTATGCAGGCATCGAGATGGTGAGGAAGAAAAATTAAATTTTGCTGCAATATTCCATGGTGAAATTAAACAGCAAAAACTAACATTAATAGTCGCTCGGTACATTTTCAGTGATAAATGCGATATTAAAAGATGGCAGGGTGAACTTACATATCTGAGGAACGCTATTAATATTTTCATACTTGATTACTTAGTATGATATTATCAAGCTCATTAGAAGTGTTCCTGACGTCGACCATTTCGGTCGCCCTACG
The DNA here is from genome assembly GCA_018236225.1 of Emesis tegula. Classification (NCBI taxonomy): domain Eukaryota; kingdom Metazoa; phylum Arthropoda; class Insecta; order Lepidoptera; family Riodinidae; genus Emesis; species Emesis tegula. The sequence continues at coordinate 6,360 of DVYS01000002.1, read as the reverse complement.
CTGAATGCAATTAAAAGCCAGGAACTGGTCCTGGTGAACCCCCATAAATGCCAGCGGTACTTCATATGATGATAAATTCGCGCCTGATATAGCTGTATGTGACAGGCTGGTCTTGAAGCCAAGTATTGTTGAGCTTTTTTGCGGCCAATTTGGCCTTACGTTCCAATTGACCGTACAACTGAATGTCGCTTGATATGTCGGCTTCTAATATTCCGATACCAGTTTAAGCTGTCAGGAAAGTATTCTTAAATCAAGGAGATACAATAAAATATAATTTTATAGCAGTTAATGCGTAAACTTGTACCATATTTTGGGTTCAAACGGAGTTAATTTAGTCGAACCCATTCCAAAACTATGGACAGTTGCACTTGTTGGAAACACATCCCCGAGAAATATACCGAGGTGTATAAATCACCTATATTGACATCCGCATAGCAATATATTTTTCTGAATCGCAACATGTGATTAAAGTGCAAAGAAACAACGTAGATAGCACGCAACCTTGATTAACACCAGCTTTGATAAGTTACGTAAAACTAACTGCAAATGCTTCTTCATGCTGCTGTTTCTCATCTACACACCTTCAAAACTTCAGTTTTTATCCATTTTATAAATTGCCGTATTTTCTTTTAGTGGCATCACAAAAGTGAAACGAAAACATCGCGGAAAGTTTGCAAAATAATCATTATCACCTTATGAATTACCAATGAATTAGTCTACCGCCGATTCAAAGCGATAACTTTTGAGACCTAGTGGCGCAATCGTACTCCTTTCTGAGTGTAGTGGTTCTTTTATCACATAATACGAAGGCAGCAGCCCAAGTAAAACCACGGCAGAATCTTGCCTAGAAAAAGTATATTCGTATAGTTAGAAATATAAGAAAGAATTTACAATAGCCGTTTACTTACAACAAATAACTTTTTTTCTGCTCTCTTGGATCATTTGATTAGATATTAACAGTGGGGCAATAAAGTTCCTGTGAGTTTATGTTGCACCTTCAGTTAATTTTTATCGATATTTTTTGCAAAAAAATTATATACAAAAAGTTATTAACATAATTTGCGCACTACAAAGCTATCTTTCTTTTTTCTAAGTGATTGTGCACATGCTGTAACACTGCTTCGATGGTGGATGCAACATTAAAATATCGTACATGATCGGAAGACATTCAATCTATAACAAAAGTAGAACGTATAATACACAAAACAAGGGAGTTAAAATAGTGATGGACAGGACATTCGATACAAGAAAGTATGATAATACGGACAAAAAGATAACATAATTGCAGCCAAGTGACGATAAAAGAAGAAAAGGAAGGCAAATGAAAAGAGCGGCAGAGAACTCAAGACTATCGTAGAAAAGGAAGGCAAATCAAAAGAGCGGCAGGAGTTCTCAAGAGTATCGTAGGAGCAATATGGTTATAAAAGTCTTAAAATAGACTAGGAGGAAAGAAGAAGCTCGAACAACTAAAACGCGACACTCTGATTTACTATATATAATATATGACGCGGGATTATTTTTAAAAAGTGTAACGTCAGCAATGCTAACGTCACGACCTTCATGACCATGATTTTTTTATGGCCTGAATTTGTATAATAGGTGATGACCGTCCTTAGACAACTACACTGCGAGAGGTTGCAGTTGCATGGCCGGTCTATTAAAAAAGAGTAAGCTCTCTTTTTGAAGGTCATTAAGTCGTAAAAGTTTAGAAAACCTCCCACCGGAAATTGGTTCCACATTTGCGGATTGACAGAAAATATGATAGTGAGGATAAAACTTTAACTTTTGTCGCGAAGTCCAATGGTGATATTCAGCGGTAGGAAATAACCAAAACATCTCCTGAGAACACTCCCCATGAAAAATACGTAAAAGACGCAGTATGCACTTACATCTGTACGTAACGCCAAAGTATCAAGCCGATTAGAAATATTCCAATCATTGACGACGTATGAGTTACTCTACGCTGAAAGGAGTTGGTAGTGTGAAGCTACTATTATTATACTATTACTATAAATGCAAGCATTACTTCAAGTAAGGCCAGATCTGCATGATTTTTTCAGCGGTTAACGCGCAAACTTGTGTTTTGTTAGGGTTAATATAATCCAAATTTAGTTAACCCAGTTCCGAAGCTAAGGACAGTTGCACTTCAATTTCTGATACAAGTTTATTTTGGCACTCATTGACTTGTTCCCAAGAAATTCTGCTGCAGCCGGAATATAAAGCATCGCCTGGAGCGAAACATGCCATTAATATGCAGAAGAAACAATATAAGTGATAGCACACAGTCTTAGGAAACACCAGCATTAACGTGTTTAAGGTCAGAGCATGCGCCATCAACAATGACCTTGATAAAATGATGAATCCAACAAACACTGGTGAACTAATTACACAATTTTTCAGAAAGTTAGAAATAAGTGCTATATGCGATACCCGATTGAAATTATTTCGGGCGGCAGCTTAAAGAACAAGACTGAGACAAGCCCGTAACAACTATTTGAATCTATATCAGGCAATGATCTAAGAGGAGGATTAAGGAACCAAATACGTATTTCTTTTTATCAAATACGTATTTAATTTAAGAACCATAATACGTATGAAAGTTGCTGGTGGAAAATTAACCGGTCGTTAAGAATACCGAAAAGTAAATACCCTTTATTGAAGTGCATTTTTATATAATAGGATAGTTTATCGCAAACTATCCAGTCAACAGAAAAAGATGGGATCTGCCGATTGAATATAGTTGTAAGAAATTGCTTTTTTTGTTTAAATTTAATTTAGATGTATTTTCTGTTTACTATATTAAAAGACATGCCTAAATACTTGAACACATAGGGTTACTAAAGAGATTATATTCTCTTAAATTGGAAATATGTCTGCCCACCTTGTCTTAATTTTATTCTAACTTTCTACCAATATTCACGTGTAAAAAACCAAGGATTTCATCAAAACTTACGTGAGCCCCTAAATACAGCCCTAAAAATAAAGTAAAAATGTTATAAGGAGAGCCATCAGCTTGCTTGCTATTCTATGATATATAAAAAGATATGGTGTAAGCATTAACAAGTATTTATAACTTCATTACTTTATAGGGTTCCGTATGCAAAAGGTAAAACCAGACCCTATTACATAGACTTCGCTGTCTGTCTATCTATCCATCGGTTACCAGGCTGCATCTCATGAACCGTGGTAGTAAGATAGCTGATATTTTCACAAATGTTATCGTTTTCCTCTACAACAACAAATACTAAAAAATTGAATAAAATAAATATTTATAGGCAACAAAACAATAGACTTGATTTTATTGTCTTTTTTATATATTACCGAACCCTTCATGCGCGATTCCAATTCATACTTGGCCGGTTCTTTTACCTCGTGCAGTTGGGAAAATCAACTGGATTGTGAGTTAGGTAATGAAATGTCAATGTGAGACCAATTTCACATGCGTTCATATTGGACAAGCCAATCGTTAATTTAACGTATTAGTAGATGGAGTTTGTAGGTCAAGTCGATTTATAGGAGCTAACAGAAACTTATGAAATTGGAATTCGTTTATAGTGTTATGATGACCACGACTTTGCTTGTTTCATGGACGTTTTTTTGACGTCAAGTCTCTCTAAAAACGAAATCAATGGGGCCCGGATTCGATTTTCGGCGGGGACAAGCATTTATGTGATGATCATAGATGTTTGTTTTTCTGGGTAAGGGTATTTATTAAATATATTTGGATATTTATATATGTATTAAATTCATTGACTAACACCCATAACACAAGCGAATAATTCACTTACTTTGGGGTTAGATCAATTCGTGTAATTTGTCCAGAGCATATTATTACTATTATTATCTATACTCATGTTACAAAAAAAACATACCAGCCGTATTATTTTTCCTAGTTTCCCAATTTCAGCCAATCTACGGAGAACCTAAACCAATTATACACCTTACTCATAGGAAATTTTTTTTAGTGAAAGCCGCGTAAAAATCCGCTTATACTTAGTGTTACTATGACAACGATTTTGCGAGCTTTATTGAAGTTTTTTTCATCTAAATCAATGTTTTGAAAAGAGAAACATTCTCGCCGTGTATTACTAATCTCAGTTGCTTTGATTTTTCCACCATTTAACAATACCATTGTCGTATTTCAGCCAATTTACAGAAAACCTAACCAAATTATTATAATATATTATATATTTTTCTCGTACATGATTCAGTCGATTAGTGAAAGCCGTATGAAATCCATTTATGGTGTTATTATGATTATGACTTTGCTAGTTTTATTGAAGAAGAAAAGAAACATTCCCGCTTTGTTGTTCTACCAGTACCAGTTGGTTTCATTTTTATCGACAATACCAATTACTATCGTCGTATTTCTCATATATGATTCCATTATTGAAAACGCCATAAAATCCTCCAAACAGAAACGGAGATTGTTTTTTTAACTTTAAATATTTAATTTATGCAACTCAATTCACACACAAGTACATACGCCAACGGACAGACACATGCACCTGCACGCACTCTACTAAACACACTCCAATATACGCACACATACACATAGGTAGTATTTGTCCTATAAGTTTACAGTTTTGTTGTACTTAACTTTATACCGTAACGCGTCAGTAACAATCATTAAAGCTATTGCGGGAGAAATGGATAAAGCAGTGGTGGCCCTGGCATGAAATTACGAAACTCTACCACCTAGAAGTCATGATGGTGTCTGTAGCTAATACTGTTAGCTAATCGTTGCTTTTTACGATCACCAGCCATAATGGCACATGGTCTATTCTTCTAAATCATTTCTTTGTTATTATTATTGCCATGCAATTAATTAAAATTTACTTGTTTTTATCTCTAATATTTTAAAGTTCCGGTATTACAACGGAAGCAATATTTTTTTAGATATTTTTATATTGAACCCCATAAAATTCAATCAAAATGTTTCCAAAAGTAGGTTTTTATGTTAAAACAAAACGTAAAATTGATTATACAAATAAAACTACATTTTTTTGTTACATTTATAAGGTATCCTTTTTTCTTTGGAAACCCGTCATGGGTACCAGTCTATCCACAGGGGTAACAGACTGATTTTGTCGGACACATACCGACTAAAACTCCACTATCGCCACCTTCAGCGCATACAGGGAGGCTCTGGGATCACAGAAAGGAACTCAGTGCTTTCACACGCGCTTTATGCGTATATCCTCGCAGAAGATGTTGAGACTTCTTTTGGTTTTCTAATTTTTTAAAGAAGTGCTGTAGCAATATTGGTACTGACGCTCTGGGTCGCAAACATAGTAAGTAGGGCCCCCGCCCTACTAACATAACGACCGTAAAGCGCCTCCAAGCCGAGTACAGGTACGTGTACGATTTCTCCGTTCGCGTTCGGCGCGTTCGGATTTGCGTCATGTGGAAGGTAAGAAAGCCATGAGAATTCATCCTTATAAAATATCTTAAACCATACTAACATATTTTCGAACAAGATCTATTAGCTGGTAGAGATAACTTATTGTAATTAATTTGGTGACAGCGAAATGTATAATAATCAACAATTATACTTTTATGGGTGTATTTTTATTTAACTAAAATTCAATTGTTGCCTCTGTGGTCAAGTGGTCCTGCGTCGGCGTTGACTCCATGATGTCCTGGGTTCAATTCAATTTACTGATAAAACAACTTTACTCGGAATTGCAACAGAGACCGGGTGGCGATAGGCTTGCCACCAATCACAATGCGGGAATTAAGAATCTTCGGCTGATCGTGGGTGCACTGATTGTACCTCTGCTCAGTTTTCAGGGATACGGGCGAAACTACGATATAAAAAGATATTTATTCTGGCCTCTTACAAAAAATGAATCAACTACCTTACTGCTAGGCGTTTTTTAAAAGGCATAAAACGCCTATGACTACGCATCGTGGTTGTTAATCAATCAATCAATAAATCTTTATTCATTAGAACATGGATAAATGTTACTTTGACGCGTCAAACATTTTTTAACAAACTACTACTGGATCGGAAACGTGGCCACACACTGAGAAGATCCGGCGGAAGAAACTCAGCGGTCATGTCTTTTTTAACAATTTTTTTTTGAAATAAAAAATATTACAATGTATTCAATTACAACAAAACTATACAATAATAATACGAGATTGATTGATATGAGTTTATCCCATTAAATCCCATACTTTATTGTCATCTAAGTATTCAGCTATTTTATAATAGCCCTTCTTTAGTAGTTTTCCTTTAATACACTTTTTAAATTTGTTAACTGGTAAACCTCTAATAGCATCAGGAAGTTTATTTTAAAAGCGTATATATTGTCCCACAAAAGAGTTACTTATTCTATGGAGACCAGACGAATG
>DVYS01000001.1:0-15103 GCA_018236225.1 Emesis tegula | reverse complement strand
GATTTTGTAATAACCCTTTTTACACAATTTGGTTTTAACACATTTTTTAAATTTATTTATTGATAAATCTCGGATAAATTTGGGAATGTTATTGTAAAAGCGTATACCTACACTGTTCGACAATTTCGATAATTGTGTGATTACCGCTCTTTTATTGTGAAACAGTATAAATATAAGCAATAGCCAAAAACCGGAAGTGGTGCCTCTGTAAAGTACCTACTCATTTTCGAATATTTCCTCACGTGTTGGCGTATAGTTATCGATCACAAGCTGAATATACAATGATCTCAGAGCGCTCGCTACTTGCAAATTTTACACTTGCCGAGGCCGGTTGCTTCCAATCGATACGGGCTTGAAAAAATAATTCAAATTGCAAATTTTTTTATAACTATTTATATATACAAATATTTGCTTAAACTATATTAAGATATACAATATTAAACTTTATGCGAGATATCAGATAGCTTAACCCTACGACCCTATTTTTAGCAGTTAAACAATAAAAAATCTTTTCCGTATTAAGACTAAGTTTATACATAGTTATTTATTTATTTGCTGGGAAACGTAGGGAAACCTAGCTTTTAACAATTTAGGGCTTATAAACTAGTGACTAGAAGAATAAATATATACATATACATAGATAAGTGAAGGTTAGGAGTGAAGGCACTATCTTCTCAGTTTATACTAGCGCCCAACCGGGTTACATTATATAACTTTATAAAACTTTGCTAATCAACTAATAAATAACATCATTCCACATTTTGTTATAAATCTATGCACTTTTGTAACTACTAAAAAACATACCTATATGTTTTACTGAAAATATACCTACATGCTTTAACTTAGTAAATTATATTTACATTTAGATGTGTTAGTTATCATACAAAATACTAATTTTAAAATAACAAAGGTATTTAATGTCTAGTTGTATTTATTTATTACTTAGTACGTGGATCAGTTAGAATTTCATTGTATCACTAACGCCATCTGTTAGAAAAATAAAGAAATATATAAATGTTTATAAAATATTGATAAGATATGAGAAATTGTTTTTAGTTACATATAAACAAAGTCAATATATTTAAAGACATATTTTGCTTTAAGATACTGTCTTAAAAATTACATCTGAAAAGAAAAACTTTCGAGTACTTTAACGCACTGCAATTTGCTATTATATATATATATATATATATCCTCGTAAGGCCTAGCATACTAAAAATAGTACAAAATAGTGTATAGCTTTAAAACCTAAGTATTCGTAACCAATACTTAGACTATCGGCCTAACATACTAAATTTAGTACAAAACAATTAAATCAAGATTCTGATAAACATTTTTAATATTGGCAACTCTCAAGCAGTCAATGTCCTCGTTTAACTCTTTAATTTGTGGTTTAAGGCGCCATTGTGAGAAAAATATTTGACATTAGCGATCTTTTACTCAAGATGGCGGAACAGAGACGACGTAGTGTAAATCAAGGCAAGTTAATCTAAGTGTATTTTGTAAATCTTATTAAATGGTTAATTTAATGAAATTGAATATGATTAATTATGAATTGGTTTATATGGCAACGTAAACATTTTGAATTTATCTTGGTGTGTTTGTGTTTTATGGCTGCCGAAAAAAATTTATGCTTTTTTTAGTACATTCGGTGTAAGTACTGTAAATTAAATTCAAAAATATGTACTATATTTAGTAGGTTCGGTCTTTAGTAAATATGATTTGAATTTTATTCAATTAATTTGTTATTTTCTACAGGGTTAAAAGAAGACGATATTATCCAAAGTCTGAACGAGTCTGATAACGAATTTAGTGACGATGATGAGACATATCAGCCAGAAGCGGAAGGCCGTATTTCTTCGTCTGATTCAGGTTCATCTACCGAATCTGATCTTGAAGCTGATGCCGAATTAATATCACGCACGAATATCTCACGTGTACGTACGCGTGTTCAGCGTATCAGGGGTCGGATTCTTCGTGGTCGTCATGCAGTATCCAGCCGGTTAGTGTCAAGACAGCCTGTTATTCGTTCTGGACCATCATGGGCCGATCGGCGATTCATATCAAGCAGTCCCCAACAATTAATGCAGCCGTCCTATCTACCTCCACAAAGCTTTGAGTTGAAATTTGACTATTTTTACCAGTACATTCCAGAAGAGATGTTTCAACTTATTACAAACAAAACGAATCAAACTTATTTGGCTAAAACAGGCAGGAGTCTTCAATTTAATGTTAAAGAATGCAAAATATATTTTGGTGCTACTATGATAATGGCTTGTATAAATTACCCCATTTTGCGTATGTATTGGGAACAAAAATGGCGCATCGCAACAATTGCAGATGCAATATCAAGAGACAGGTTTATTTTAATTAGAAATAATATAAAGCTGATATATGATGATGACATTTCGCCAAAACATAGAAGTCAGGACAAATTGTGGAAAGTTCGCCCAATATTAGATAGCGTAAAGAATGGATGTCACCAACAAGTTCCAGATCAAAAAGTGGCAGTAGATGAAATGATGATACCATTTACGGGCAACTGTGGTATGAAACAATACTGCCCAAATAAGCCAAATCCTACAGGCCTAAAGGTTTTTGTGTTAGCAAATCCAGATGGCTTAATATTAAATTTAAAAGTGTATCAAGGTAGCACCACTTTCCCTGAGTTAGTCGATACTGGATTTGGTTTAGGAGAATGTGCAGTTCTAAAATTATCAGAGGTGTTAGTTCCGGGCTCTGTTGTGTACCATGATAGATATTTCACCACAGTGAAATTGACTGAAGAGCTGCTTAAAAAGGGTATAAAATCTACAGGTACCCTAATGAAAAATAGAATTCCCGCGGCTGTGAGAGATATATTAATTACAGACGGAGAACTAAAAAGAAAAGGCCGAGGAAGTTATCAAGTCATAACGAGAGATGATGATAGGATGGCTATAACAAAATGGTTTGACAACAAACCAGTTATTATGTTGTCTAGTATCTATGCTGACAATAATACAGACGAATGCAGACGGTGGTCTAAAAAGGACAAGGAATATGTGATGGTGAAACGACCAGAAGTAATAAAAGAATACAATTCTAAAATGGGAGGAGTGGATATGGCGGATAGACTCTTAGCGGTTTGCCCTGCAAGAACCCGTACCAGGAAATGGACCGTTCGCTTTGTATCACATATGATCGATCTAAGCATAACAAATTCATGGATACAATTTCGAAATAATGAGCTCAAAAATAATGTCCCCCGTAAAAGGGTACAACAACTTCGATTTTATAAAATGGAGTTTGGAGAAAAGCTAATAGAATGCAATTCCATGCCTGCCATTACTGAATTGCAGGAAGAAAATATTGCTTCCATAAAGCGACCAGGGCGTCCTGGAGCTATTGCGATACCGTCTAATATGAAGAGAAGATATGGAGCACTGCATTTGCCGTCAGTTTTACCAAAGCAACAAAGGTGCCGAAATGAAGGATGTAATAGTAGAAGCACAATTTTTTGTACTTTTTGCCAAGTTGCTTTATGTTTAACCAAAGATAGAAAATGTTTTGTTTCATTTCATTCAGATTGAAATGAAACAAAACATTTTTTAATGTATATTATTTAAATAAGATTTGTTGATTGATCTTCATGTTAGTTAATACGAGAAAATTAATGCTCAAGAAAAAAGATAAATCTAATATTTTTTGTTTTAGAAGTTTTATTGTTTTAATTTTATTAAATTTCATTTAAACAAGACATTTTTCAATATATTTAATTATAAATGAGGCTTGTTGATTGATCTCAATGTTAGTTAATAAGAAAAAGTTAATGCTCATGAAAACAGACATTGTATTTTTGTTTTAGAAGTATTATTGTTATCCTTTTTCAATATATGTGATTTAATTGAGACTCTTTGATTGATCTCACTGTTAGTTAATAAGATACAAATAAGAAGAAATAAGAGACAAATTATGTACAAGAAAAAAATATATATTATATTTTTTATTTAGAAGTTTTTTGTTTCGATTATATTATTTTGAAGCTGAAATAAATAATTAATGCTATTTATTGAGTTTACTCTACTAAAACCTAAATGCTTAAAAAAAGTACATACTATACGACGCTAGTTATGTACTAAATACCTAATGTACTAAAAATAACCCAAATTATTTCCAAATTTCTTCTTACAAAATTAATTTCCTGGACCATAACATAGCCATAAAAAATTACGAAAATAGCTCAGATATCTGAAAAAGAAAGTTAAAGCCATAATTATCCATCGGTCTGAACATACTAGAAACTATTTGTGCTTTTTTTAGTACTTTAGGTCATAATTTCTTCTCGTTTATTTTTAATCAGGCCTTACGAGGTTAAAGCAAACCTTAAAAAATATCAACTATCAAGATCACTTACATGCATTAAATATTTAACTGTCAAGATCACTTACATGTATTCAATATTCAACTTCAAGATTACTTATGAAAAATTCAAGTATAACCCCATTCATAGTTTGTAGAGAGCTTAAAAAAATCATAACAGCTCCACAAATAATTTAACCGTTTATATTGATGACTAATGAATGGGGCGAAAACATTTGACTTTGACTATCATAACAATATGCCCGCAGATATGATAAAACTGACAATTTTATTATTACTCTGCGGCATATTGTTATATATTTAATATACCCATAAAGCGGAGACAAACTTACACAACAACTTTTATAACATGACAGCGAACTTTATAACATTACAGCGAACTTTATAACATTACGGCGAACTTTATAATATTACGGCGAACTTTATTATATGGCGGAAAACTATATGTATTATACATCGCAAATAACATTTTGTGTAAAATATGTCATATTACAATTCAACTAGTCTACTTCATTATTAAATGTACTTTTAGTCAATACCGAGTACAAAAAGTTACTTACTAAAAAAGTATCTTCACGCTCGTATCCTAGAAGGAGTAGGCAGAGGTGCAACCAGTTCATTTACGAATTGTGGTAGGTGGCCTGCCTATCGCCAACTGGGACAGGTCTTGTTTTTATCAGAAAATTGAAAAACAGGTTTTTAGTAGCTGCGTGACGGGGAATATGTAATATTTGTAATTTAAGTTATTATTTAGAACTACATAGTCAATATACAAGTACAAAAGTCTAATATTAACAGAAGTTATTTTTACAGTCTACAATTGTATAATAGTAGGGGAGCCCAAGAGATGATTTTGGTAGTTACTCGAGCGCTTCAGATTAACATAGGGAGGATATCTCACAAACTGTAGAGGCTATCCACTACATTTAAGCCCTTTATATGAAGGCGGAAATCTAAGGCAATTAAAATTAAGAATTCCAATAACTTTGGCTTGTGGAAATCGTCAGATGATATTTATTCCTTATTCTTACATAATTTCCTTTAAAATAAAAGACAATTCAGACGCGCTCGAGTAATCGAGACAACTTTTTCTTTGCAACGTTGTGACCACTCCCTTATACTACACTGAAATCGTCAGTTTTTCCAAATTTGAGCTTGCATTTCACCCATCCCATCATTTGGCACGCTTGAGTGTTTCCACGTCGCTACTTATGTTTAACAAAATTTTTTTTATCGTTTTTTTCCGCACCATTAAAATGAATTTTTCCTATAATTTAATCTACAAAATGTAATAGATCTCCGCGGCGATCGATTTAATACTTATTTACTATCTAGGGCTCCCCTATTATAACTACCACACACACACAATTCTTCGTCCAAATTAACACAAGTTCAGCTGCATCAGTCTATGTTTAACAGTTGTTTTAATTAATCTTGAAGGTTTAGATTCTTCTTAAGGATACAACAGCCTCTCAGTCTCAGTATTGCAATTGTATTAATGCAAAATTCTTCATAAATATTTTTAAACATTTTCTCTAAGTTTGATTTCTATAATTCTTTATCAAGTCAATAACACCTCCTACGTAACATTTTAGCAAAATAATGTTTTCTGTACACAAAGTGCCACCAAATATAAATCAATTAAATTTAAGAGCTACTTCTTCTAAAGGATTTGACGCTAGCTAGTGGCTATTTAATTTAGGAGGTTAAAACATTTGAATTGTTATATGCATTTACAGAAGGTGGCATATAAAATTTATTTTTGTTAAAAATGTTAGGTAGTTTCAGATGTTCACGGAGGATATACTACATTTCATCATCTGGAAGCTCTTGTTATGGTCATGTTAGTAACATTTCTTAAATGCCCATGATCTTGGTTATTTTCATTGCATGTCAATCATTATTCATCCGAGTTAATACATATTTTATTAGATTTGATTTCACGGAAGGTTGTCAATAACTCTGATGTTGGCAATATTGCTCCTTTTACAGCCCAAGACAGTAATGTGTCGGCTACATTCTCACTCTCTAGTTTGATTTGAACTTTCATCATTTTATTTAATCTAAAATAAAACATTTTAAACACCAATTAAATGTTGGCACAATTATCATGTTAATTTAAGTATTGTTTATTCCAATTCAAATAAAAAATTCAAAGAATAAATCTAATTTGCAATTGATGATATGATGAATATCATAAGATAGCAAACAAACAGATGTTTTCTTGATGGTAAGATACAACAATCGCATATAAAGAAAGAGTTTCTTCCGCCGGATATTCTCAGTGTGTAACCGCGTACCGATATGGTAGTAATTAAAAAAATAACAACTCGTCAAAAATATCTGTAAAGACAATTTTGGATTTGATTACATACAACAAAGATATTAATGGGAATTGCTACCCATGTGGTGAGGTTAGGATACCTCTCTGTGCAAGTTGGAACACGCCAGCGACAGGCAATGACGTTATTGCGGCAGGAATAGATAAGGCAGTGGTTCCAAGATGCGGTCGAGCAAATAAGTAGTCGTTTCCGTTTTTACCGGGCCACTTTTGAAGAATAGATCAATTGCCGAACTTCTAGGCATCTCGGAAAAGTTAATACATATCTCTAACATCGTGACTACTTACTAGGTAGTTAAGTTCCGCAAAGTATCACCCGAGTTCGGTACCACTGACTTTCTTATTCCTGCAATAGCGTCGGTGCTTGTCGCCTTCGTGTTCAGATTTGAAGGGTAAGGTAGCCGATAAACTTATGCACTTGGCCATCCCCCTAAGGCGATGGTTATCTCGTACCATCAGGAGAAGCATGGGCTTGCTTGCTAGCCTATATACCAAAAAATAAACTACCGGCAAACTACAAGCACTGAAAATATCGTAGAAGAAATATGTTATTCTATAACGAAATCATCAGTGCTTGTAGCTTCGAATGGGTCTTACATACTGCACATACAGGTTGTCCCAGAACTCAACGTCAAGCCAAAACGGGGTGACAGGATTGATTGTAACCATCATGAGAAAATTCAGTAAAACATATGCATCCCATGCAGTTTGCAAATTGTGGGCAAAAACCCTAGAAATTTGGTCAAACTGTAAAAATTTTTCAGTTATTGTGGTTAATTTTTATTATTTTGTTCATTTAAACTCCAGAACTGTAACCCTAAATAACATTTCTAGAATCACATTCAAAAATAATGACATAATTGCGCCTAGTTTCTAGAATTAAGACTGTTTGTTAAACTATGAACTAACATTTTCAAAATTCGTCGACATTGAATGCCCTTCCTTCTGGGACACCCTGTATACATATAAACTACTCACATGTCTGGATTACAAAACTGTTTCTCCGTTTGAATACAGAGCATAGACAAATTAGGTGGGTTTGGTCCCAAGGCTTGTCTGGCACATAGCTCATCAGTCCCTCGTCCCGTGAAGTCTATCCCTCCTCGGGTGACACATGGTGACAAGGTGTACTCAGGGAGAGCTGCTAAGTGATGCACATGCTCTCTGTACTTTGAGTTGTATATCTGTAGAAGTGAATTTATGTCTTTACCATTTAGACATGTATCTTTATATGTGTTATAGCCTAGACCTGGAAAAGATAGGAAATTATATTAGAGTGTTCAGACTGTACTCTGGAAAGAGATAATTATTGGCTATAGACACCAGAGATGTTAATTGTGCGTCGCTATCCATGTAGCGAGTTTGGCATGCCCGTGCATAACTTAGGGCGGTTTTAAGAATGGGTAAGGTGGTGGTGCAAAGAACCGGTAGTGACATTGCAGAACTCTACCACCAAGTTAGAAGTTAGGATGTTAGTGACAAATATTAGCCTTTTCTCGCCTTTTCGAGATGCCTAGCACTAAGGCAGTTTATGTATTCTTCGAAAATGTGGAAATTATATTAATTCTATTCTGTTTTTTAATTTTTGTTGTTTTAGAATCAACAGAAATACACTGAAAAATTCAACTATTTAACTATCACTATAATGAGATGGAGCGTGGTGACATTGTAGATATATATCCACTTACCTCGAACGCAAGCATGAAGTAGATTGGAGCGTATAGAGCTGACTAATGCCACATTTTCTCCTGGACACACAGCCAAGTACAGCAGACGTCCATTATTACCATTGGATATGAGTTGGACACTTATGAATATTAGATCTCCGAATCTAAGCGTTTGTACCTGACAAGAAATATTTATAAATTTAACATTTAGTCATCATCAATGTGCATCGTTGTTGTATCAATCTAAAACGTTGTCAACATCTTTGTTTCCAATATTGTTGTCAGACATCCAACTTGTGTACTGGTCACATAATGCAAATCATGTAAATAGTTTGCTGTTTTTATAAACTTTATTTTATGCTGTCTGTTACTTTGTCTCATTCTAGCACTCAGGTTGAACGGCAATTAGCAATGGTTTTTGAAAATAAAGTTTTCACCAGGTCTCCACACTTTGAGTAAGTTTTCCGACTATTTCCATGCAGTGATGGATATACGCAGGCCCCGGCATCACGATTTTAGGGCGGAAAAATTTTCAAAACGTTAACATTTCAGAGCTAAAATTTATACTGAATTTTTTTTTTAAAATCACCTCTGATGTTTTTTTTTTAATTTATAAAAAAAATTCTATAGACTATAATTTATTTTCATGTTGGATTATCAATGTTTGGGTGCCATACTAATATTTTAATAAGAAAATTTTAGTCTGTATTGAATAATGTTATTAAAAAGAAACAGTCGAATTGATAAGCTTCTATACAAAGTACTAAATATCTTTTCATATTGTTGGTGAGATTACTCTTACATATATGAGATATTTGAAACGACTTATTGTTTCCTTGTCATGGGTTGGCTGTAAGATATCTCTTATTAGTGACAAACCCGCCTTTAGTAATGTTTTTATTTGTTATTTTTTCCATGTATAATTATTTATTTATTAAACACTTTATTAAGTGTTTAATAAATAAATAAATAAGTAAAATTACGTCGTTTTAAATACAGTTACTACAGTTAGCCTTAGTTACTAAAGCCCGCCTTTAGTACTGTTTTTATTTGTTATTTTTTTCATGTATCATTATTTTGTATGTACAATAAAGTGTTAAATAAATTAATTAATTAACAAATAAATAAAATTATGCATTTTTGAATACGGTTACTTCAGTTTTTTAAAATAACTTAATTACAAGTCACAGCAGTAGGTAATGCAGGGGTAGCAAAAAGCCGTTCGAGACATTGCAAACCACGTATAGTCACATAACCATAGTAGTCACGAGTCTTGTCAATTTTTGAACTTTAACAAACTGCCTGGCAAAAACGCAGGTGGTCTATTAATCGATAGAGATCAACATAGGATGTAATAAATACACCCAATATGAGTTGTTTTAAATATAATTACATTTGGCAACCACAGCTGCCACCACTTTTTGTAGTAAATTATCTATAGTTTCAAGTATGTGAGACCCTGATAATAACGAACCTAACAAATACTTACCTCTGGGATCACAAATTTCTGTAGGTTCCGACATACCCTAGATGCTTTCAATGCCTGTCGTAATCGAAATGGTATTTTTTTTAGAAAAATGTTTATAGGTTCATCTGACATGGTATGCTTTAGCAGTTGAATAACATGCCAGCTACGTCGCTGTGAGGCAATTACTGAAACCAAAACAATAACGGGTTATTATTATTTAAACATAACAAAAAAGAATAGTCATCTGGGGCTAAAAATTATAGAGCATATGCACTCTCACAATTAAGACAAATCTTTTTGCATCTTTCTTTAAATATATCAAGATCTCTCAGATATGGGGCATATTAAAAATATATTCATGCTCTCGATAAACATAACCCTGCAGTGTGTGCTGTCCTTGTACAATCATCTAATCTAAAATAAAAGTATTTCCCTTTATATTACAGGAAGAATAAATGCAAAATAAACACCAGTCTTGTCAATGGCAAAATATGAATGAATGAATGAATGAATAATTACTCTTTATTGAAAAACACATTAAAAAAAATAACACCACAACTTATGATTGTAGACAGAGGTACACATAGGCGGCCTTATCGCTAAACAGTGATCTCTGCATATTATGCTGAATACGATCACCTAATAAGGAATATTGCATCTTTCCTAACATAAATCAACATATTTACACCACATCTATAAAGCACAGCGTCAATACACCACTACCACACTACAATCTGCTATAAATATGTGACTTTTTGAGGATAAGCCTGATCACATTACAATAAAGTGATCTGAGTATTGAACCGGAGATTAGAGTACCCGGTATAAAAAATAATGTACAAAAGATTCCACTGGAGAGGATGGTATCCATGTTATAACCAGTCACAACAAGACATATGGTTCCTTTAACAAGCACTTGCTTAACTTTGGTATTACAGACAGTCAGTTCTGTGCAGAACCTGCATGAGAACCAAGGAGACGGCCGCCCACGTGATTTTCGCATGCACAGGTGGGGCGCACTACCGGGTCAAGCACCTCGGATCCCCGAGGTCACTCCCACATCAAGCGTTGTTGGGCTTCCTGGAGAAGCTGGGTTGACACAAATAGAATCATCCCAACTTTACACAAAAAAGGCGCTGAGTCACCGAATTGAGAAGACCCACCCATGTAAAGAAGAATGAAAATAAGTTATAGTTTTGAGGCGTTATTAACTGTATAACCTAGGTCAGTAAAAAATCTATAAGTTCAGTGTATCTATGATGATCTGACTAATTTTTGCAAGGCTGTTATTTTATTCTATCGCCTGGTGTCCTGAACTTATGTGTTGCACAGTAAATAAACTAACATCTCTGGACATCACAACTTATTATTATTATTTATTGCACTTGTACTGTTTTGTAAAACAGTACAAGTTCAATAAATATAATAATAATAATTTCTGGAGGAAATACAAAAAATGTATCCAACTCACAAATAAATGTTGTTTGTGTGTACTAATAAATAGAAATACATAAATAAATACTCAAACATACTCAATAAACATCCAAAACCAAGAATACAAATGTCTATGCTTATTGCTAAAAGATTTGTCCTTGTCAGGAGCCTGGGGCTCTTTGATTCTGTAGTCAAGGTCACTAGCTACTGACTGACGGGGCAGTCAAATAAAGAATGACACAATCACATATAAACCAAAACTGTACAAATTGATAAAAATTTGTAACACAAACTACTTCCTACTTGGTTCAATGCAAATTATGATGATAGGTCTATAATGTACAGCCGGATTAGAGGGGCAGGATTACTTTATTCAACTACATTTCATCTTGTTAAAGTCATATATGTAGTAATAAATAAAAATTACAAACTCACATTTTAATCGTAATTTAGTCACAAAATCTATTATTTCTTCTGGTGCTAATGACTGAGGCACTTGTCGACATAATATCCTGGCTACAGTAGTCGGTGTCATTGGTAATCTGGCTTTCCTTATTGCTCGACCAAGATCTCTCCATCGAATACCAAATTCGGGAACAATTG
Organism: Emesis tegula; assembly: GCA_018236225.1. NCBI lineage: Eukaryota > Metazoa > Arthropoda > Insecta > Lepidoptera > Riodinidae > Emesis > Emesis tegula. The sequence goes on along the minus strand of DVYS01000001.1, from coordinate 3,228 downwards.
AAACACAACATACATTAAGAGGCACATTACTTATCATACGTTGGAGTTCATCTAAATCTGTAAACATGACACAAATAGACATATTAGAATCTTGTCTAATTAGAATCTTTCTGAAATTGATAACTTTGAATATTACATAAATATTACTTACCGTTTCGAGATTTGGGATTCATCTTTAATTATTATGTCACTAAATTTACAAAACACCTGGTATCTCTTTTTTAGTAGCTTATGGTAATAATTATTATATATTTAAGTTAATAATCAGGGATAATAAGCTTTTATTGGATATTACTGACACCTGAAACAAACACATACAATAGGAGACAAACACCAACACAGACATTGGAATATTAAACAATAGAATACACTATCAGAAATATAGAGTGAATAGACCTTTACACATATATCATAGGATAGCAAGCTACCTAATTTCTACATAGTAAGCAAGCAAGATTTTGTGATGGAAAGAGAAAAGCATCTCCTTTCGATATCTGAGATGTACATTGTTCATTGCCATCCATGTGATAAGGTTTAAATATCCTTTGCAAAAAAAAAGCCAAAATAAATCCGTTCTACACTAACAAAAACTTTGCGGAGTTTGCTGATTGAGTCAAAGGAAATGTCAATAGAGGTACTGTACTCGATGGCAAGCTTGCAAAAATGCGGTAAATGAGAGTTTGCACCAGCTAATTTTGGGAGTGATCTGCCCGTGAGGATGACCTCGCGGCACACGGAAATGCAATTTTGCATGTTAAAATGCAAATTTTTGCATGTTAGTAACATTTTTCAGCCTTTATTTGCCTTCAGAGATGCCCTGCAGCAAAGCAGTTAAACTATTCTTCAGAAAGGGGCACAAACCTATACGAGGAACTCAAGTGTCTATAAAATGGCATTAAATAAGGGAATTAGTATGGTACTAAGGTAGTGGGTTTAATCTAAGACTATATAGAGTGAAGTACTATTTCACTCTTTGGTTATATAACATGATGTAACAAGCTGATGGAAAGAGAAAAAACCACCTATAAGATCAGATATGGTAATGATGTATTGCATGTTTAGGGAATGCTCATGCGTAAGTTTTACCCCAGTACCCCTGTACCATTTAAAGAAGCATAAGATGTTCCGAATCCCACACTTTTATCATTTTTCTACATTGTAACATACACAAAAAAGTGTTTTGTAACACAGTAAAACTTCATATTAACATGACATATAGGGGAATAATTTTAATATTCCAGATTAAACCTATAAAGGAATCTATTGGGCCATGAAACACGTAATAAAAATAGGATATTTATTTTCTGTAGTATAAGAATAAGGTTTTAATCTGTTTCATTTATTATAAATAAGTGATGACTGAATAATATTTGAGTTTTGTTTATTACATAAAATATTTTGGTGTGAGTTAAATAGGTACTTAAAGGACTTTTTTGGTTTAGATTCTGATTCTTCATTTTACAAACAGAATTAGAAAATCAGACACAGGGAGAATAAAGCTCGTATGAAACTTCGAGTCTGTAATAACTGTAGTGTATATTTTGTTTCTTATATTTGCGTCAAAGAGCACACGTGAATACAGTATAACTTACCAACAACAAAATCAAATAACATAGAACAATATCCAAGTAAAATGCAGAGCATTTAAAAAGTTAAAACGTAGTAATTATTCACCACCGACCACGTTTCATATTTATGTAAATTTCTATTTTACGGTATTCACGCGATTATTTACTTATAACTGAAAATCACTTTTAAACAAAGAATGTTAGAATATGATTCAAAGTATGAATTTTAAGCAAACGTAAACCATGTAACGGACTTTTTGAAATTAACAAATGTCAAGTAGATATTGTTAATTGTTTTTCTCTCGGTCCCTAACGGACAGGCTAAGACCAGAAGCCATGCTGCCTTATAAGTAGTTATTTTATTACAAAAAACATATAAATAATCATGAACCTATATTGAATGATGGACACCATCTCACCAGTTAAAAAATTGAAGGCTATCAATGGCGAATGACATTTCATTGTGTGGGTTTTTAATTTTTGTTGTGTTTGGCATGTCATTATTTTGACATTTTAATTTGAGTTTGAATAACATGACATAAAGTTCTTTCCATCTGCTTGGAAACCTGTGTTGCAGAATGCAACGCAGGATAGGAACTTTAAAGCTGACGATTGTGTGGATATCGTGAATTAATTTTGCGCATCACTAAATTCTTACAGTGGTTTAAGCAGTGGAATTATGTTACCACTGTCATCAAGCTGCGCTCGACCCATGGCTGACAGTTTTTTTGCTTTCAAACATTTTTATTATTGATAAATCTCGAATGAATTCTCCGACTTCCGAGCGTCAATTTTTTTACCGAAAGTGCTCTAAAGGGTTAGGTACTAGCCACAAAAGCAAAAGATGTAATGTTACAGAATTTTAGAAATTGCCAGATTGAAAAAAATAACCATATTTTTCTCGTTCTAGCAACTAACTTTGCTCACAAAGTGCAAAGTGTAGTATGAGTTTAAAAAATATTAAATGTAATTTAAATAATTACAATATTTTGAAACTCTCGGAGCTAGTGTGTGTGCTAAATTTGCTTTAACGTGGATGTGTATTTTTAAGACTTGCAACATTAATTATTCCTTTCTTCTCAAAAAAAAAAGGAAAAAAAAAGAATGTCAAAGTGCGTCATCCCGCTTAAATTCTGCTTGCATGTATTTTATATAAATCTTAATAAATATTAATGCGTTGAAGTTAAGTTTAACAAAATGGGCGCAAAAACTGCGTCTAAACCAAGATTAAGAAGCATTGCATACAAGTGTGATTTATGTGGGAGAAAATTTACAAAATTAGAAACTCTGAAATCGCATCAGCGTACTGTGCACAGTTTACAACCAAAGCAAATAAAATCGAAACCATTAGAAGGTAAAATGAAGGCTAAATCAGTTATTAAAGAAAAGAATCCTAAAATTACATCTCAAATACCAATATCAAGTAATAATAATCAAGAAACAGTAAGCAAGAAAGATGTTGAAGATAAACATGATGCAGTTGAATTTGAATGCCCGAAATGTTTTCGGACGTTCCCGAAGTATTTTCCAGCTCTAAAACATATTCAGAGGTTTCACTGTGTGAATAGGGAAGGCACAAAAGTGTGAGTACAAAAAACAACTAAGCCCTACTTTAAATTTTATGAATTTCCTGTTCTGTTCTAATTAGATAACATAACTG